>PVJS01046357.1:0-15861 GCA_004027185.1 Glis glis | reverse complement strand
TGCCTCAGCCTCCTCCTGGTCTCAGTACTTGGGAGGCAGGTACCACCATGCCCAGGTGACCTAATCATTTCTTTTAAAAAATTCAATTTAGTCATTTATAATCTAGAACTAGATTGCCTTGGGTTGGACTCCTGGCTCTGATACTTCTAACTTTGTTAATGTAATGTTGTATCTTAAACTCTCTGCCTTTCAGTTTTCTCATCTATAAACTGCAAACCATTCTTGCCATAGCTGTAAGAATTAAGGTAATATTTGAACCTGACCAGCCCACATCAACCATGCAAAAATGGCCTTGTGTTTGTGGTAAATTCACACCGCTCTGAAGTGGTAGAACTGGAATTTGAACTTAGGCCCCAAACCCAGTTTCTTTCCTCTAAATCACATGATGGGAAACACCCCCCTCCCCGCATGCAAGCCCTCTAAAATGGTCGACTAGATGCCCCAGAGATGGGGAATTTCCCAAAAGATATAGCTCCTCCAAAAGTCTTCCTGAACCTAGTTCAGTCCCTCAAATTCCTACCATTAGTTTCATTTCACTGGGTGAAAGCTCAAGTTCAGAGTCAAATGTTTCACTTGGGGGATAACACCAGCACCTCATTTCTTGCTGACACAGTAAGGTCCTAGTTATACATTAGCTAGCTATCACCAAGCAGACAGCGGGAGGCAGGAAGTGCAAAGCCAGAGATACGTGCGTTTCGATGAAATAAAAAGACACATGAGTGAAAGTCTACAATGAAGAGCTCTACCAAGGGCTCAGCAGACGTGGCCTGGGCTCTTGAGGTGAGAGAAAGAATGCTAGACTTCAAGGCAAGAAAGTTGGGTCAGTCAGGGGTCTTGGGTTGACTCCCTGTGTGACCTCAGATAAGTCTCTTTCTCAGCCTCCATTTCCCTCAGTGTGACAAAGGGCTCAGACCAAATGTTTCCAAGCACTTTCCAGGTCTGATAGTCTAAGCTGCTGGGGAAGGAGGGTAGCCAAGAAGGGACAGGAGACAGAGTCCTCCCTGGATCATCTTCATGGACCCAAGGGAGAGCAGCGTTGGCCTGTGGAGACAGGCCACCCTGAGCAAGCAGGGGCCTGAATGTCATTGCCTAACTAGGCCGCTGGCGACTTCCCAAGTACCGAGCGCGCCCATCTTCCAGATCACTCCCACAAGCAAAACTGAACTTAAGTATCTGCAAACTTCTGGGCCTGGATTATCCTAGTACTTAAGAAGGCTGTGATCCAGGGAGACCAAGCTATTTGCCCAAAGTCGAATTCAGATGGGATTTACAAAAAAAAAAAAAAAATCTTGACTAAACGGCAGCATTGGCAATGAACTTCACCCCAACTCTCTCCCGGTGTCCCTCTGGCTCCAGCAGATGGGCCCCTACTTCTAATGTCTCCAGGACAGTGGTGCTCAACCAGGGCCAACCTTGTCCCTACAGGAGACATCTAACAATGTCTGGAGACATTTTTTGGTTGTCACAAACGGAGTGGAGTACTACCGCATCTAATGGGTAGATGCTAGGGGCTGTACAATGCGCAGAACAGCTCTGCACAACAAAGAATCGTTTGGTCCAAAATGTGAATGCTGCCAAGGTTGAGAAATCCTGCTCAAAGCATAGCGCACGCTTGTCTGGTTTTTCAAGTTACCTCATCAGATAGACTTGTTACTCTCTAGTGGCAGCAACGTGAAAGATGAATCATAGGTCACGTAGCTCCTGGTCCTTTGGCCCTCCCCAGCTGACATTTAGACCACGGGAAAGGAATGCTACCCCCTTGTCAGATGCAAGGTTGGCTTCCTATCTATCTTAATATCAAAGATAAAGTTCCCCTGAGTCACATTCCATTGAATGGGATCATCTTCCTGTTGAGCTGCGGGAGCTTTCAAGGTGGGAAGACGCGACCCTGCGCCAGTTTCAAGACTGATCATCCATCATTCGGTTGTCAGAGTCTAAAACTCACTGCCTCAGTTTCTCCCTTCTTTCTCACAGCTGCCCCTTAAGTCATGCAACCCCAGCTATCGTCCACTTGTGTTACAGGCATGTATTGTAACAGTGACTGTGCTGGGTACTGGGAATTATACAAACAGATACCTGATGCCCTCAAGAAGTCTCAGTGGAGCAGGGAAGACAGACACCCCAACGGACTGTTGCAGCACAGAGCACTAAGTGCCCATTGGGGAAAGCCCTGAGGAGGTGCTTGACCCGGGTTTAGGGATCAGAGAAGGTTCCCAAGCGGAAGCAAACTCTAAGCCAAGGCTTAAAGGAGTTATCCAGGCCAAAGCCAGAGTGGCAGAGAAGTGTCCGAGGCTAGACAATAGCATGTTTGGATGACTACAGAGAATTGGGAGTACAGTGCCTTTGAGAAATTGTGAGTTGTCCTGTATGTTTAAGACTGAGAAAAAGAAGGGAGAGAGGCCAAAGGCGAGGATGAAGAGGAAGCGGGGCCGAATGAAAAGAGCAGGGCTTTATCCTGAGAACAGGAGGTGGAAGCCTGGTCAGATGCACAGCAAGGAGGACCATTCTGGGTGCAATGAAAGGGTGGATGGTGAAGGAGAGTGTGGAGGTGGGGAGACTGGGTAGGAAGCACTATCGGTACCCCAGGTGCAAGGCATGGTGGCCTGGTCCCATGAAGAGGGAGCAGGGATGGGTTGCTGACAAATGCCGGGGTGGGGTGACTCAGCAAGTCTGAGGGTCAGTACCTGGACACTGCCTGGCTTGTGTCCTGGGACCACTCTGGCAGTCACAAAGAAAGGAGACACAGGGGAGTTGCAGATGGGGGGCAGCCTGACTCCCCCAGTCCTGCTTGTATTGAGAACGAGTTTTCCAGAAGAGCACTGTCTATGCTGGTCTGGAGCTCAGAAGAAAAGCCTCGCCACCGAGGGAGGACGTGACCAGGGATGAGGTGATACGCTCTGGCATGATGTTCTCATCCAGCCCAGAGCACTGGCGCCACACCCAGGGATGAGACCCAGGAATGAGAGCGATGCGCACAATAGTCCAGGTGCCTCTCTCCCGCTCCATCCTCCCTCAACCCACATGGCCGGTATTACCCCAGTTTAACAATGGCAAAGATGGGGCTCGGCCCGGAGACAGTGATGAGCTCATGGGCATGGGACTGAGATTCCAAACCAAGTCAGGCCTGGTCCTATGCTCTTACTAAATAAACCATATTGCTGTGCTCTTCAAAATACAGGTCTGGATCCAGGCTTCATCTGTTTGTTTGTTTCCTTGCTTGCTTGCTTGCTTGCTTCCTTGCTTGCTTATGTATTCCCAGGGGCATTCTACCTCTGAGCTACACCCCCAGCCCTATTTTTTTTTATTTTGAGATAGGGTCTCACTAAATTGCTGAGCCTGGTCTCGAAACTGCAATCCTCTTGCCTCAGCCTCCCAAGTACTGGGATTACAGGCGTGCGCCACCACACCCAGCCCAGCCTCATCATTTATTGGTAGCCATTGACTTCATTTGTAAAGCAGAGGATAACAATACCCACTTCCCAAGGATGTTGTGAGGACTGATTAAGATTAGAGCCTGGACATTGCTTAGCACAGTGGCTGGCATAGAGAAGTCGTCAACAAAGGTGATCAGCACTGTTATGTTTAAGTACTTTTGTGTGTATACGTGTGGCACTGGGGATTGAACTCAAGGGCATACTACCTTCAAGCTACACTCCCAGCCCTATTTTATTTTTTGTTTTGAAACAAGGTTTTGCTAAATTGCTGAGGGTCTCACTAAGTTGCTGAGGCTAGCCGAGAACCTGCGATCCTCCTGTCTCAGCCTCCCAAGTATGGGGACTACAGGTGTGTGCCACCACACAAAGCTGTTCCAATACTTTTAAATCATGGTTCTCAACCAAAGCCATTCTGCCACCCTCCCCCAGTGACATTTGGCAATATATGGAGGCATTTAGGGTTGTCACAACTAGGGGGACTCCTGGCATCCAGTGGGAAGAGTCCAGGGATTCTGCTAAACATTCCATAGTGACAACACAGAAGTGTCTGGTCTAAAAAGTCAATAACGCCACGGTTGGGAAATCCTGCTTTAACCAAATACAAAAAATATCTAAACTGGAATGGAATTAAAATAGAGTAGATTAGAGCTGATCTAATCTAATTTGCTCATTTTACAGAAGAGGACATGGAAACCCAGAAAGGGCGAGGGGCTCTTGTCTGGAGGAGGGACTGGATGGAGAGGAAGAAGCCACTGCAGAGCGAGAGCCGGCCGTCTAAAGCTCAGCGCCGGGATGTTTCCTCGCCCTTCCTGCCATCCTGTTTTGGGACAGTGGCTGGGCAAGTGTTTTCTGACCTTGTACAACAGGAAAAAGAACCATCCTTGGGGGTCAGGCTGAAGCATCCTGGCTCAGTCCCCCTGGCGTCCATACCCCAATCCAGCCGAGTCTAACCCAATTAAAGGGAATAATCCGGAGTCCAGATTGCACAATGCACCCAGCCCTGTGGGAGCATTATGTCATTTAGTCTTCGCAGCACATGGTCTTATTGCTGTCATCCTGTTGTGGCCCATGAGGCCAGGGAGGACTAAGGAATCTACGTGGTTTGCCCAAGGTTACACAACGAAGGGATGCCTGGGAGTGGCAGTGGGGCTCCAGGACTCACACTCTGACCTACCTCTCAAGACTGTCACCTGCAAGACCCCAGCCTGGACCACCAGATCCATCGTTCTCTCCACACTTACAGGAAACTGAGCTGATTTCTTCTAAACATAGGATTTGGAGGTCACTAAAATCCCACTCAGTCAAGATCATCAGAAAGCACACTCCCCTAGTACACACACAAGAACTACGGGTCCTGGTGGGTTATCTGCCCACTTGTTTATCTGGAGACCCGAGAGGGGGTACAAATAGCCTGAAGTCACACAGCAAGTTTCTGACTGGTCTCCTGACTCCTTGTCGGTTTTACATTTGGAAACAGAAAAGTGAAAGTGAGACCCCTCCCTCTGAGTGCTGCCTGTTCCAGAATGGGCAGAAGACTGGCCTCTGGAAGTTTCCTTCTGAGACAAAGATATTTGCATGAAGTGATTCCCCAAAAGACCTTGGAGAAAATGTTTTCTGATTTCCTAAAGCAGATGAGACTCTGGATTGTTAAAATAGCAACTTAAAAGGGGTAACTCAAGCTACGGAATGAAAAATGAAAAGCTATCTGAAGATGCCAACCCCAAACAGTTTCGATTCTGTGTATCTCCAAGCCAAGACCTAAAGTTCCACTTTCCCTATTAAAGAAGGAAAGGGACACTTGCTGGTTCCCTGATTTCCCTTTCACTGCGGCCATCTGCTAGCAACAGTGCTCTTAGTTTATAGCTCGTCTCCCCCAAAGGTACTAAGGCAACAGACAAAAGTACGTGCAATACAGTAAGTGGAGGGGAGAAGCAGGATAATGGGCAAATGAGCATCAAACAGCAAGATGAGCCAGGGAATAACCAGTAAACAGCACGAACAGTTGTTCTAATGTGCGGCTTAGCAGCCAAATCAATGAGGAAAACAATCCATGACCAGGCTCCCGGCGTCCATAGAGAAAAAAAACATGTCTGTTGATGAGGATCAGAAAGCAGATGTTCCCAGACATGATGTGAAACATAAACCTTTATTGCTTAAGACACCCTGAAATTTGGGCAGGTGGTCTACTGCAGCAACTAGCATTAATTACCCTGACAAATCCCCACCTTCCCACACACCCTCCCACACACCCTCCTGCCTGCTGAATGAAGGAATGAGCACCAACTCCATGCCAGGCTCTCTGGTTTCCAGGGGATAGCCCATAATCTCTGTTTATCCAGGATGTAGCACCTTTTATTCCCTAGACCAGTTTATCAGCTTTGGTGATGTTGACACTCTAGACTGGACACGTCTTTGATGGCAGAGCTGTCCTGTGCATTGCAAGGTGCTTCCTAACACCCGGGCCTCCACCTGCTAGATGTCAATAGTACCACCATCTCCAGTCGTGACAGTCAAAAATGCCCCAGGGATTGCCAGATATTCCAGGGGCCAAGATGGCTCCCATTGAGAAGCACTGCTCTGGAACTGTGATCTATGAACGGGTACCATACATCCTTTTCTCCCAACAACCCCTCCTCCCTTACCACAGGAGCCACACATTCAGGGTACAGTGGTGGGACAGGGACAGGAAAGCCACAATCAATACACCTACTGGAAGGCATGGGGTACACACAAGAGTCAGATACAGAATAGTTCTGAAATCCTGTCAGGCAGACATGTCCCAGAGTCCCCTGCTCTGGGCCAAACACTGTCAGCCTCGTCTCAAGGAAGCCTGTCCTTGGTCTGCTGTTCTCAGGACCCTGAGGACCACCCTTCGGGTGGGAGAGCCTCACATAAGAAGTGAGTGTTAGGGGCTTTGCCTTCCTCGGAGTGTGCATAATTTTCTTATGCACACGGTAAGGTTGGTGTCCCAAGATTGTCTAGCACGGGCTCGTGGTTTCTTTGACATTGCATTTCACTCAGTAGCCCCACAGGCTAGAGGTCTACGTGCCAGTGAGCACAGGCCAGGCTCTCTAAGACAGAGGTCTCCCATCTGCCTTCTCTCCTGCTTTCGCATCTCCTGGCTTCCCTCCCTCTCAACCGAATAGCAGCCACTTGACACTGTGTGGGAAGATCAGCGAGAAGGCCACACTTCTAATTCGACCTTTGTCTTGAGTCATCTTTCCACTTAGGAGATGTTATGAGGCCTTTGCCACTTAAATCCTTTTTGAGTCCTGTGTTGTGTGGTGTCTAGAAGTAGTCTGCTAGTTCAACTCCAAGTCCCCACATTTCTGCACTGTGTATTACTGTGTGTGTGTGTGTGTGTGTGTGTGTGTGTGTGTGTGTGTGTTGCTGGGGATAGGACCTAGAGGCATTCTACCTTTGAGCCACACTCCAAGCCCTTATTTTAAATTTTTATTCATGCACTGTAGTCATACATCATGATGCAGTTCAGGGTGGTAGAGGCGTACATGCACACAGCACTCGAGCCCTCCCCCAGTTCCCGCCCCACTCTCTTTCCTCCCCACCTTCCCATGCATGACATTGTAATTGGCATTGATAAATTTGTGTATGTACATCCATCATGTCCATTGAAGTGTTTCCCAGCCTTTTTTTTTTTACTTCTTGTTTTGAAACAGGGTCTTGCTAGGTCACTGAAAGTCTTGCAAAAATGCTGAGGCTGTCCTTGAACCTGTGATCCTCCAGTCCAGCCTCCCAAGTATCTGGATTGCAGGCATGAGCTGCCATACCCAGCCGCACTCTGTGTTACTCCTCATTCCTTCTTACAACTCATCTAACAATTTATGAGCTCATGTAATGCTCATAATACCTTGCAGAATACAACCTTCCTACCGTCACTATTTTTCTTCCTCTTCCCCTGCAATAACGGGTTCAGAGAGCACAGGATCTGCCTTTCGAGTCACCACAGGTGACAACTTTACAAATACCTTGCCCCTCCATAACCTGAATGTCTCCTGTGCAGTCTCCATCTCAGTGTCCCATCACCTGTCACTTGTCACCAAGCTAAAGTCATGTATTTTATGTTTTGATGATGAAACATGCCGCTACTGGTACCAATTTCTGCATCTGACCCATTGACTAGCTTCTTTTTTTTGTGTGTGTGGGACCAGGGGTTGAACGCAGGGGCATTCTACCTCCGCGCTACACCCCGGCCCTATTTTTTATACTTTATTTTGAAACCGGGTCTCACGAAGTTGCGGAGGGCCTCACTAAGTAGAGAGAGAGAAAGAGAGAGAGAGAGAGTGCTGAGGCTGGCCACGAACCCAGATCCTCAGGTCTCTGCCTCCCAAAGTACTGGGATTACAAGCATGTGCCACCACGCCCGGCCCTGAAACCAGCTTCTAAAACAGACAAATCTTGAGAAGTTCAATGTTTCAAAACAATACAGGTTTATTTCTCACTCACTCTAAGCCCAATGAAGGTAGGCAGACCCTTTTCCATCTTGGAGTTACAGAAGAGTCAAGAACTTTTGGATGCCAACCAATAACAGATGAGATTGTTTAAATGGCGTTAAGGGAGGAAGATCCAGCAAAGTCTAGTAGAGAGATCCAATTAAAGCCATTTGTCCTCTCTTTCCATAGCCTTGGCAAATTCAGTAGATGCATATTCTATATGCTATAGGGTTAAGGTGAGAGAGGACCATTCATGGGAATGATCACCTGGTTCCCAGGGCATCACATCCCTGCAAGTTTCTTTTCCAGTAAGTTCTGGCTCCCACATATCAAGAGGAGCATCAGTAACCTCGAGAGCCTCCGTGAACAGGGCAGTAGTTTAAGTAGAGAGCTTCAAACTGTAAGGTGGAGAAGTTGGTTATGGTTCCGGCTTTTATTGTTCACAAATACACACTGCCTCTTCCTAAGTGCAAATTTTCCTTCCCCACCTCATTGGCACAGGCTCTGACCAATGCAAGATGAGCGAAGGCGATTATGTCATTTCTGGAAAAAACTTTCAGAACCAGAGTATGAAGATTCATGTTTTCTCCTCCTTCAACCTCTATGATCAGCAATATTAGACCAAAGCTACTTGGCCAGCCGGGGTCCTGTAGTGACCATGAATTGGAGCAGAGTTTTTCTGGCCTGCAATGAACATATAGTGTGAGCAAGAAATAAACCTTTGTTCTTGGGGGCTCCCTGAGATCTTGGGATTGTTTGTTACTACAGCATAAACTAGTCTGACCTCACTGATAATACCAGTGAAGGAACCTCAGAAGATGGTCCTGGAGAAGGAGAAACATGGTGGGAAGGAGATTGTTGCCATCAATGACCTGAAGAACCAAGAGGAAAAGACCCTGAATTTGCTCATGTGTTGCTCCCAATTTGTGGAAGTCCCAGGAAGGTAGCTTCACCTAAGGAAGAATGTTCTGCGAATGAGCACCAAGCAAACCGTCATTGGCGGTCACTGCAAAGGTGCCAGCAGAGCTCTGAGATGGGAGATGGCTCTAAGGTCTTTTCACCCTCTTCCGGTGCTGAGAGGCTGTGATCCCGTGGGAAGTCTCTATTGTAGGTGACCTTTGGCCCAGAGGTTTTCCTATGTCAGTGAGTGTTGCAGTCTGAAGGTCTGTGCTCCCTCACAGATTCAACGTGTTGAGACCTCATCCCAAATGCAATAGTATTAAGAGGTGGGCACGCCTTTAGGTGGGTGATTAGGTCACCCAACATCTACCCTTGTCAATGGGATTAGTGCCCTTATTAAAGAGACGCCAGGGGGCTGATCTGCCCTTTGCACCATCTGAGGACACAGCAAAAGGTGCCATCTTTTTTTTTTTTTTTTTTTTTGCTATACTGGGGATTGAACCCAGGGGCATTCTACCTGTGAGCTACACCCCCCAGCCCTATTTTTTTTAATTCTTTATTTTGAAACAGGGTCTCACTAAGTTGCAGAGGGCCTCACTAAGTAGCTGAGGCTGGCCGCGAACCTGCAATCCTCCTGTCTCAGCCTCCCAAGTACTGGGATTACAAGTGTGCTCCACCACGCTCGGCAAAAGGTGCCATCTTTGAAGCAGAGAGCAGGTCCTCACCAGACCTCGAATCTGCTGGTACCTTAATCTTGGACTTTCCAGTTCCAATAAACTTCTGCTGTTTACAAAATACCCAGTCCAAGGTATGTTGCTATAGCAATCTAAATGGTCTAAGATTTCAAAAAATAAATAAATAAGCCAGGCGTGGTGGCACATGCTTGCAATCCCAGTACTTTGGGAGGCAGAGACCAGAGGATCCCGGTTCGCGGCCAGCCTCAGCTCTCTCTCTCTCTCTCTCCCTGTCTCTCTCTTTCTCTCTACCTAGTGAGGCCCTTCACAACTTCGTGAGACCCGGTTTCAAAATAAAGTATAAAAAAATAGGGCCGGGGGTGTAGCGTGGAGGTAGAATGCCCTTGGGTTCATTCCTCAGTACTGCAAAAAAATAAAATAAAAAATAAAAAATTAAATAAATAAATAAATAAATAAATGCACAGAGACTTAAGACCATTTGATATCTCAGTTAAACTAAAGGACCATCCCACCAGCCAGGCCCCCAGGCCGTCTTAGCAAGCTCTTGTGTTCTCTCCATCAAGCACAGCTACTCACAGGGTGTTTTTGTCACTGCCCCCCACCCTGTGCTCTCTTTCTCCCTGTCCCTGTCTCTCTGTCTCTCTCATCTGTCACTGTCATGGTTCGTGGTTTCCATTGGTCTCTGGGTCCCTGGCTTGTTATCTGAGTCATCCTATTTGTATTTCTTTTGTCTTTGTGTATTTCTGCCTCCACCGCAGTCTGTCTTTCTTGTTCAGGGCATCTTCTCTCCTCCCTCACAACCTCCCCCCTCTCTCTCTCCCTCACACACATTGCCTCCAACCACATACCATTACTCAGAGGTTTTCTTGATTAAAACTGGCCCCCAGTAAATTGCTCCCCGGGTTTCTCTCTCATCACAAGTGGTACTAAACCTGATTACTTGTTCAACCACATCTTCAGTTTCTGATTCTTTTTTTGTTTGTTTTTCTCTTTTTTTAATCACTTCCTGCTCATCCTAATAGTAGATCTCCTCTCTAACCACACATTACTCATCTCCAGCCCCAACGCCTGAGCCCAGCGCTCAAACTCTCCCCTCTCGATTCCAAAACTGTTGTCTTTGGCCCCAGTTCTAGGGCAGCACTCTTCCTTCCCTAGTCTCAGCTCTGCATCCAGTTCCAGAAACATTCCCCAGAAAGGTCATGACAAGGGTGTGGCCACAGTGAACTTTCCTGGCTATAAAGCTTGGGGTTTTAGATGCCAGATAGAACATCCCTGAATACGGATACCCTAAGCACACTTTACCTACCCTGGCTCTAAGGGGCTGCCCAGCTCTCTGCTTGGCCCCAACGCTCTCCCCTCCATGTACTTAATGGCTCCCCATTCACATCGTGGCTCTCACCCTGACCTTCACCCTGACCCCCACTGACCACGCCCCCCAGAAAGGGCAGAGCACAGGCTCTGGAAACTGGGGGTCTGGGTGCAACTTCAACTTCAGCTCTACCACTCAGTTTTCGGGCAGTTCTAAGAAAGTAGAATAACTTTTCTAGATCTGTTTCCTACTCTTCAAAACTGCAGTGATAGTGCCCACCTACCAAGGTCATGTGAGAATCAAGAAAGATCTTGTACAGAAAGATCCCATTGCAGAGCTGGAATACAGGTGTTGATCCTGAAACATTCATTCCTGTCCTACCTCTGCTGCACCCCAACCCCAGGCCCCTGGTCATCTTCTGGGCTGACCTGCAGCTCGTAGGCACAGGTGTGGCAATACTGACTATTTATAGCCAGAATCTATTCTGACAGGTCAAGAGGTATACAGTGCTGGTTGTTACTTACTCTGAATATCTCGGCATCACCACCATCAACATCCCCCCCCATCTCCATCCCCACTTTCCCCATCTCCAGCCATGAAATTCACTTCAAAGGCCAAGTCAAACTACCTCTCCCCTCTCACTTCCCCGATTCTCCCATCCAGTGAGAATCTGCCCCCCCACGTGGAGGCCCCACTTACCAGGTCCTGATTGCAGGTGCAATGCATAATGTTTCACCAAACACTTGTTTAGCAGCTATACTAAGTCCTGAACTTGGGAGACTTGACGATGAAAAGGACATACCCTGTAGCTTTAAGACGTGCACAGGCTAGTGCTTTATAAATAAATCATGATGTTGCAATATGATAAAACTGCCATAATTGAGGTGTGGGCTATGTAATGAGGGATCCCGCAGAGACATACCAGACTCCAAAAAATCCAATTTTGAGGTCTTTATTTTACGACTGGTCCGGTTGGGCTACACCCCTGGTGAGTGCAGCCCCAAGGCTCTATTGACGGACGCTTATATAGGAAAAAGTACAGTTTTACAGCATCAGAAGTTCAAGTTCACATAATTTCAGAATGATGGAAAACAACTCACTTGAGACCAAACAATATATGTTTACCTTACATTTGACATCGCTTGGATTTTCTACATCTGCTTAAGCAAAGCGGCGGGGATATAGAAGCCAAGGTTAAGCATTATGTAGCGTTAACAAAGTTCACGGCGAGCCTGCCTGAAGCCAAACATTCTTAGTGGAGCTTATGGTCTTGTAGTGCTCAGGGTGGCAATATGGAGGAACTAGTGTTAAAGTTTAAGCATACCTCATCTCAACTAGAGCCACTCAGAAGTGGAACTCTAATTTTGCCTCTGTGAACTCATCTATAGCTTAGCACTCTCTCCTTAATAGAAGATGCCCTCGATTCCATACAGCCCTCAGAGCCAGTACTGTCCAGCTGAGAAGTAAGACTACACTCATGGACAAAATCATAGTGATTCCCAACTTAGGTCTGGGTCATATCTGTTTATTCAGTTTTGGGCAGAGTCTGGACCATTGATAGGTACACCAGGAATGAGCAAATGCCCATACTCACAGATGTGGGCCAGAGAAGGGAAAAAGGGTCCAATGAGATGATCTGGATGCTTGGCCAAGACTCCAGAGGGGAGGCCCTGCAACTATCAGCACTCTTCAAGAAAATGGAGCTGCCCCCTGGATTAGCACCTTGTCAAAAGGCTGTGAATGCAGCATGAGCCAAACATGCTAGATATTCAGAAGTAATATCTTACTTCTTTTTTCCAAATTCAGGAAGCAACAGGAAAAAATATTTGGTGACCCTCCAAACTGCCCAGGCTAAAGCCCCATTGTGGTTAGGAAAAAGAATAGAAGAAAGAATTCTAAAAGACTGATAATCAGGGTACATTCAGCATAGGAACAACATTAGTCTGTGTGGTTCGATAGGACTATACTCACAGACAAAATCATAGTAATGTCCAACCTGATATCTGGGTCATATCTGTATCTCTAGTTTCTATTAGTCTGGGCCATTGAATAGGTAGGTGCTCCAGAAATAAGAGGATGCACACATCCATAGATGTGAGCCAGAGAAGGGTGAATTTGACATGGTACAATCTGGGGAAAAGATTTATCTTGGATGCAAATAAGGATGTAAGCAAAGATGTAAAGATGTGCAGAGATGGGTAGGGTGAACAACCATGGAGGGAAAAAGAAGACACGCAGAAGCACAGAATTCCTGAAAACATTAGTGCCAGAAATGTCCTCAGCAAGCCGGATGGACGTGGTGGTGCATGCTTGTAATCCCAGTACTTGGGAGGCTGAGACAGGAGGATCGCAGGTTCGCGGCCAGCCTCAGCTACTTAGAGAGGCCCTCCGCAACTTAGTGAGACCCTGTTTCAAAATAAAGAATACAAAATAGGGCTGGGGGTGTAGCTCAGAGGTAGAATGCCCCTGGGTTCAATCCCCAGTACCGCAAAAAATAAAAATAAAAATGAAAAAGAAAGGAAGAAATGTCCTCAGCAATCACAAAGCTCAACTCCCTGGTCCCACTTTACTGATGGAGAGAATGAAGCATGACAAGTAGAAATGATTGAGTCATCCTATCTCAGTGAGATCAAGAGCCGGAAAAGATCAACTCCAACCACCTGGCCAACAGTTGAATTACCTCTAAAATATCCCCAGTAAGTAGTTGTTCAGATCCTATTCCTGCCCGTGAAGCAAAGAGTTCCCATCTCCAGGAAGAGCATGATTCATCTTTGAATAGCCCTGACATCATCTTCTCTTAAAATTGAGTTGAAATTGACCTCCTAGTAACTTCCACTCTTTGACCTAGTTCAACCCCCCAGATGCCCCACAGGTAATAATGACCACAACAGTGATTAAAATAATAATACAAGTACATAATCCCAAATTTGAAGGCTCTGAAAACTGAAAGCTCATACAACTCATTTGGCAGCGGCAGCTGAGCTGAAAGGGCCTGCACTGTTTGCTTGTCATGAGCACGCTGGGCAGCAGAAGTATTTCTGGGTTTGATTATTGGGTGCCAGTCTAGACCCAAGCAGAGCGTCATGTAACATAAAGCAGAAGAGAGAATTTATTTTGGGTACACCGAATGAAAGTATTATAATTACAGATCAAAAATTGGTCAGATATTGGCAATTTCATGGGGTTCAACTTAATGGATTTCTAAAACCTGAGCCCAAGGATTTTAGACATAGGATGTGAAGACCTGTAACCACAAGAGGAAGCTCCATTTTGAGCACTATGTGACAGGGGCTACACCAGGCCTGACTCTTAGTGTCTGCCCCCACGCCTCTCCCTAGGTGCCGCAGAGGGGTCATCTCCATGTGGTTACACGGCCCTCATCACCACATCACTATCTGAGCTCTCCAGCTTCCTCCCGGTCTTCCCTGCCCCCATCAAAGGCCTCGCCTTCCTTCCAATGCTCAAACCAAGCTCAGTGGACTCAGACTTCTCAGAAATCACATCTGCTCTACTTCAAAATACATCCGGAATCGGCTGTTTCTTGTGACCCTCGCTGTCACCACCTCATCCCAAGCCACCATTCTGCCTCCCCTGGATGATTGCAGCGGTCTCCAAATGGGGCTCCCTGACTCTCCCTTCTCCCTTCAGGCTGCTCTCCACACAGCCAGGATGATTCTTTCAAAGTGAAGTCAAGGGCTGAGGACATAGCTCAGTGGTAGAGTGCCTGCCTAGTATGCTGGAGGCCCTGAGTTCCATACCCAGTACTGCAAAAAAAAAAAAAAAAAAAAAAACAGGTTTGGTAGTGCAAAACTGTGATCCCAGTACTTGGGAGGCTAAGACAGAAGGATCGCAGGTTCAAGAACAGTCTCAACAACTTAGTGAGACCGTCAGTAACCAAGCAAGACCCTGTTTCAAATAAAATGGGCTGAGGGTGTAGCTCAAAAGTAGAATGCCCCTGGGTTCAATCCCTAATACCATACACACACACACACACACACACACACACATATATATTGTGTGTATGCGGTACTGGGGATTGAACCCAGGGGCATTCTACCTCCGAGCTACACTCCCAGCCCTATTTTTTATTCTTTGTTTTGAAACAGGGTCTCACTAAGTTGCAGAGGGGGCTGTCCGTGAACCGGGATCCTCCTGTCTCAGCCTCCCAAGTGCTGGGATTATAAGCGTGCACCACCATGCCCGGCTCATATATATTTTTAATAAAGTGAATATAAATATATATTTTTAATAAAGTGAAGTCAAAACCTGCCAACCTCTCTGCCTTACACTTTCCAAAGATCCCCCACCTCCACCTTACTGAGGGAGAAACCAGAAATCCCTGCGTGGTCAGCCTCCTCCATCACGGCTCTGACCTCACTGCCCCGCTGCTCACCCACCGCTCCATCCTGGCCATCGTGGTGCACACCTGCTTCCAGGGCAGGGCTCTCTGCATCCAGACCCCACATGACCTCCCCACCTTCTCCAGGTCACCACTGGAGCGTCTCCTCCCCAGGACGCCTTTTCTGACCATCCCATTTTAAATTGCAATAAAGATAATTTCCTATCCCCTTTTTCTGTTTCTATTTTTCTAAACCACATAAGACCATCTAATATGCTACACATTAATTTATTTTTTTGCTTATTGGCCATCTTTCTCTGTAAGAATACAGTAGTCTCCCTTTAGCCACAGTTTTGTTTTCATGGTTTTCGTTACCTGCAGTCAACCACGGTCTCAAAATATTACACAGGAAATTCTGGAAATAATTCATAAGTTTTGTGTACCATTCTGAGTAACATGATGAAATTTTGTGCTGTCCTGCCATCTCACTTGGGATGTGAGTTATCCAATGTATCCCTGCTGTATGTGCTACCCACCTGGATATGTGTATTAGACAGGGTTCTCTAGATTAACAGAATACACAGAATGAGTATATTTTTAAAAAAAGGGATTTATCAGATGGCTTACAGTTTGCAGCAATGTAGTCCCAGGTTCTGACTGCACGTGGAGGGTCAGAGGAACCAGTAGCTGGTCGAACGGTCTAAGAGCTGGAGTCTTAGGATTGGAGCAACCA
>PVJS01046356.1:0-15856 GCA_004027185.1 Glis glis | reverse complement strand
CACTGTCAGCCATCCCAGATTAGTCTAAATAAAACAGATACCTACTGATAAGACAGTGAAGGCCTCCTCAGGACCTGGAAGATGGCCGAAACACCCTAAATCATCCTGTGACTACCAGACCGAGGCCACCCTCCCATACCTCCCCTGCTCGCCCCTCATGAAAGACTCCTATAACAGAAGAGCCCTGCACCCAAACACCTCTCTTGGCTGTGTGTGTGTGTGTGTGTGCATGTGTGTGTGTGTGTGTGTGTGTGTGTGTGTGTGTGTGTGGTACTGGGGATTGAACCCAGGGCTACTCTACCTCTGAGCTACACCCCCAGCCCTTTTTATCTATTTATTTATTTTTGTACTGGGGATTGAACTCAGGGCATTACACAGGCAAGGCAAGCACTTTACCACTGATCTACAACCCAGCCCTATTTTTTTGTTGTTGTTGTTGTTTTGAAACAGGATCTTGTTGAGTTGCTGAGGGCCTCACTAAGTTGCTGAGGGCCTCGCTAAGTTGCTGAGGCTGTCCTCAAACCTGAGATCCTCCTGTCTCAGCCTCCCAAGTACTGGGATCACAGGTGTACGCCACCACGCCCGGCTCACCTCCCTTGCTTTTGAGATGGCCCACATTCTCCTTTGAATGTCTATTTCTTGCTTTCCTAAATAAATCTCTTGTCTATGTCTCTGACTGGTGTATGCTGAAATTCTTTCCCAGCACTGGCCAAGGACCCTGCCAGTCTTGAGTTGCCTCCTCTCCCCTCCCTATGGGAACTGCTCCTTGAAACCTTTCGTGAAATCAGCCCTTCTCCTGTGCCGATGTATTAGTGTTAGCTAGCTGCAGGTGCTCCAGGTCTGATAGGTTATCTTTGTAGGTCGTGTTTATTGTTATGCTAGTAAGAAACCGAGGCTCTATGATTCTGGAGAACAGAGTGGACTGGACAGGGATTGGGTTCTTGGCACCGAGGGGCTCGGAGCTGCTGGATCACTAGTTTCTCAGCATCTCCTCTGTGTCAGGGCTTGTGCTGGGCTCTGGGGTGACAGCTGTGACCACAACAGGTCCACAAACATGGCCGTTTTCAAAAGAGGAAGTAGTCAGGGTGGCGTGATTGGGAAGGACTATGGGGGGCAGGGCACAGGTTAGTGGGGTGGCTGGGAGGTCTGCTCTGAGGAAGGGACGCTTGGCTGAGACTTGAGGGCTAAGCGGGGGCTGGCCTTACAAAGTTCTCAGGGAAGTGTGTTCCAGGCAGAGGGAACAGCAAGCGTCAAGGCCTTGAGGGGGTACAAGCTTGTTTTTTCTGATGTTCAGAGAAGAGGAAGTGGGACTGGGTGGGGGAGGGAGAGGAGGTTTGGGGGTGGGGGAGGGTCTGTGGGCACCCCGGAGCCTCAAGAGTGGAGGGAGGGACAGGGGACGAGGTCTCCTCCTGGCTCCTGGGGAATCTGGACACAGCCCAGCTGCAGCTCCCCAAAACTAGGTGAGCTCATGGGGTCCTTCTGAGCAGGAAAGTGAGTCTCTTTCCACACGGGGCCTGCCTGTAGACATCCGTCCATCCATCCGTCTATGCATGTACTATCTACTTATCCCCCAGGGCTCTGCTTCCAACACTGCCTCCTCTAGATGACCTCCCTGCCCACCCAGCTAAGTTAGCCCCATCGCCCCATTAGCACAAAACTGCTCTTCACAATGAAACAGCGCAGGCCGGGGCTCCCAGGGGCTCTCTCCATAAAAGATTTGCCGGGTAAGCATTCACTTCTGCCTCTATTTTTCCTTTGGAAGCAACCTCCCCTTCTCTTAGTTTGTGTGATCTGGGCAGGGCCAACAGTACCCCCAGATCCAGCAGGGAACGAGCGCATATATCATCCCAGTAAAGGCAATGAGTCGCAGCTACAGGGCTTTTTGCTAAGACTGTTGGGAAGGCAGCTTCCGTTTTGCCATCGTTGCTTGTCTGGGCAGCTGTAAGGCTGGCGTGGTAAGGCTGGGACCATCTTTGCTCCTAGCAGGAGAAAACCTGCATGGAGATGAAATTGATTCGGAGGAAAGCAGAGCAGGAGAGGCTAAGTCCTCAGTGAATTAGTTCAGCACCGGATCCAGCCATACCTGAAATCCAAGCTTCCCTAGACTCTCCATTATAATAACTAATAAATTCTCTTTGTGCTCAAGCTAGCTTGGGTTGCAGGCCTTGTGAGAGAGGCCTGATAGATAATAAACCCCCAAAGTTATGCAGGCAGCCCAGTTTAGGTCCTCTCCTCTTGAGTAATGCAGGCTGGTGCTTCCTTCTCTCGGAAGCCACGCCCCCTCCAGAGGCCCCAGTTCCCAGCGACCTGAGTGTTTGAAGTCTGTTGAGCCTGAGGCGGAATCAAAGTGTGAGGTCAGAGCCAGGTGTGGTGGCCCACGCTTGTAATCGGTTTGTAATCCCAGTACTTGGGAGGCTGAGACAGGAGGATCCGGGTTCACGGCCAGCCTCAGCTACTTAGTGAGGCCCTCTGCAACTTAGTGAGACCCTGTTTCAAAATAAAGAATAAAAAATAGGGCTGGGGGTGGAGCTTGGAGGTAGAATGCCCCTGGGTTCCACCGCAAAACAAAAAAGAAAAAAAAAGTGTGAGGTCAGAGGTAGAGTGACCGCAGAAGTAGCTGCACAACCGGGAACAGGAGCTGGGAATCTGCATTATTAATAAGCAAATCCATTTTTCTTTACTCTTCTTTGTAAGCAGAGCCATCGTTTTACTAGGCCGTGTATTAACTCTGGCCATGTATTCAGGAAAAGGAACCTCAGCCAGTCCCAGTTTTCTATTCTCCTTGTTAGAAACTGGTCGTCCGAAGGGCAGTTACATACTGTAACCAAGGACCTGTGCAGGAAGGCCGCTGGGGGCTGGTAAGGGAGAGGCTCGGGAGGGGGTATGCTTTGGCTCTGAAAAAGAAATGCAGGAGAAAGAAACTGCATTTTCCTCTTCCCAGAAAAAGCATGGCAATGTGGGGAAGCGTAAAACTCGACTCTCAAGCTGTGGGTCTAAAGCAGATTTGTAGCAGTCATATGTTTTCTTTCGCCTGCGTCCTTGTGGGAGAAGAGGGGGTGGTAATGACATTCTTCTGGTTTAATGAAGGGAGAGCGCACGGATATTTGTCCCTTTCAGAGTGTGCATGCCGATTTAAGTATTATTTCCAGGACAAGAAATTATGAAGTACGTCAACAAGTCAGAATTACAAATTTTGGAAGGTTAAGGTTTCCTTTCACAAGATGTACCGATGATCTTTGAAGCCCCTGTGGCCTATAAAGAATATTTTCAAGAAGAGTTTGATGATGCTGATGCACTTCTGCAGCTGCAGAGAAAGAGACCATTTTTCCCCTCATCTTTCTATAATTTCTTTTACCAGCGGCTCAGAAGAGCCACCTATAATCTTAAAGAACTGGAATCCCCTTAGTTAATACCAAGAGCATAATCAGAGAGGCTAAACACTTCAAAGAAGGAAACGAAATGGGGAGAGTAAAACTGTAACAAAAGGGAGTCTGAGGTGGTAGTGCTTTGCATCTGAAGGAAATGATGGCTAGAACTGTGGCAGCCATATTGTCACCATGAGGATGGCGTTACCAATGTGCCGAGGCGCTTCAGTGAGTCTATGAGGAGACCATTCAGTTGAAGCATTGACGCTTAGAACCTCCTTACCTCTGTGGCACTGGTTGTTTGGTAAAATAATAAAAGCCTTTAGTTTTTCAGCTTTAGCCACCAACCACAAAGTTTAAGTAAGGTCACTCCCGAGCGTGCTTGTCATCAACCCAGAAAATTTAAGTGCAAAGGTATAAAAATATCAGAACTACGATCGCCTTTGAGGGTGCATTGGGGTAGGGTCAACTGAGAAGGGACGTAAGGAAACTTTATGGGCTGAAGGAAATTGTTTTTAGGTTAATAGGGGTTTGTATTACATAAATGTATGCATTGGTCAAAATTCAGCAACACCTTAAATGCGTGTTTAAGGTATATGCATTTCATTTCAAGCAAATTTACTTAAAAAAAGAACTGTAAACATTGAACTCTAGTTAGTGATAGAATGCTGGAATTTTTTGAGATAAAGAGTATTGATGTCTGTTTTAAAATCCCTCACTTTAAAACACTTCAAAGAAATCAGATTGTTGAATAGAGGGATGGACTAATAGACACGTGATAAAGCAAATATAGAAAAATGTTTAACAGTCTTAGACTCTAGATGGTAGGTATATGTGCATAATGGTAAATTCATTCAACTTTTCTGTAGGTTTGAAGTTCTTTATAGTTAAAAGTTGAGGGGATCTGGGCGTGGTGGTACATGCCTGTAATCCCAGTACTTGGGAGGCTAAAACAGGAGGATCACAGGTTTGAGGCCAGCCTCAGCAACTTAGCAAGACCCTCAGCAATTTAGTGAGACCCTGTTCCAAAATAAAAGAATAAAAAAGGGCTGAGGGTGTAGCTCAGAGGCAGAATGCCCAGGGGCTCAATCCCAATATCACACACACACACACACGCATACGCACACGCACACGCACACACACACGTTGGGGGGACAAAAGCCTATTCAGTGATCCCTCAGCGTGCACGGGGATTGGTTCCAGGACCCTATTGAATATCAAAATCTGTGAATGCTCAAGTCCCGCATATGAACTGGTGTAGCATTTGCAAGTAGTCTTTGCACATTCTTTTGTACACTTCAAATCATACGCAGATTACTAACCCTAACAATGGGAATGCTACATAAAGTCATTGTACTCCACTTTTAGGGATTTTTTTTTTTTTTTGCGGTACCGGGGATTGAACCCAGGGGCATTCTACCTCCGGGCTACACCCCAGCCCTATTTTTTATTCTTTATTTTGAAACCGGGTCTCACGAAGTTGCAGAGGGCCTCACTAAGTAGCTGAGGCTGGCTGCGAACCCGGATCCTCCGGTCTCCGCCTCCCCAAGTACTGGGATTACAAGCGTGGGCCACCACGCCTGGCTACTTTTAGGGAATTTGACAGGGAAGAAAGGTCTGTGCCTGCTTAGTACAGACACAATGTTTCCAACCCCAGCCAGCTGGTTCAGCAGGTGCAGAGCCCACAGGGCCAGCCAGCCAGCTGAATGGAGTTGGAAGTTGGATCCACTATTGTGGTAGACACCCCCAAATAATCACAGCTCAAACCAGGCAGAAATCTGTGTTTCTTAGTGACCTCCCAGCCAGGCCCTTCTTCCACTGTTGTGCCATCCAAGGATGGTGTCCTCAGCGGCTCGAGACCACCTGCCCCATGGCGGGCTGAGGAAAGGGAAAGAAGGGCAAGAAGGCCCGGTATGGTGGCACAGTCCTGTAATCCCATTACTTGGGAGGCTGAGAAAGGAGGATCACAGGTTCGAGCCCAGCCTTAGCAACTTAGCAAGGCCCTCAGCAACTTAGCAAGACTCTGTTTCAAAATTAAAACTACAATAGGGCTGGAGGTGTAGCTCAGAGGTAGAACGCCTTGGGGTTTAACCCCATTGCAAAACAAACAAACAAACAAACAAACAAACAAACAAGCAAACAAACAAACAGAAGGGCAAGAGGAAATAGAGATGGTCTCATATCGAAAGTTACAAATATAACTAATAGAGAAACCAACAAGGGAGCTGGGTAATCCCAGTACTTGGGAGGCTGAGACCGGAGGATCGGAGTTTGCAGCCAGCCTCAGCTACTTAGTGAGGCCCTCCACAACTTCGTGAGACCTTGTTTCAAAATAAAGACTAAAAAATAGGGCTGGGGGTGTAGCTTGGAGGTAGAATGCCCCTGGGTTCAATCCCCAGTACCACCAAAAAAAAAAAAAATTGGAGAAACCAACAAGGACGGTGATCATTGTGGTGATAATGGCAGAGACACAGGTGCCCCCTGTGGAAACCCCTGCGCCAACCGGTCTGCGCTTGCTCTGCACAACTGCCCTGTGAGGTAGGTACTGGTCTTGTTTACGGCTGCGGAAGCCGAGCCCCAGGATGGGCGAATCGTGTCATAACATGGGAAGGGACCTGGTATGAATCAAATTCTCCCCTACCGGGGCAGGAAATCAACAGAAAATGGCTTTGTGGGTAGCACCGATGAATCACAAAACAGCGGCATGAACATCTGGTTAAGAAAGGCCCACAGCAGAAGCCAGGCCGTTGCTTGTTTTTAGAGGAAGGAAGGGGTGGGTGGAGAAGAGACGGGGTGGCAGGCATGGTGGCAAAACCCACAGGTCTGTCATTCAGGATGAGAGGCAGCATGTCCGAGGCGTGGATTCTACAGGGCTCCCTCCCAGCAATTCTGAATGTCACCACGTCTCACTCAATTGTCTGCATCCCCCAATCAATGACAGCTGAGCAGAGGGACAATAAATTCAGCCGGGCGTGGTGGCGCACGCTTGTAATCCCAGTACTTTGGGAGGCGGAGACCGGAGGATCCAGGTTCGCGGCCAGCCTCAGCTCTCTCGCTCTCTCTCTCTCTCCCTGTCTCTCTCTCTCTCTCTCTCTCTCTCTCTCTCTCTCTCTCTCTCTCCTTAGTGAGGCCCTCCACAACTTCGTGAGACCCTGTTTCAAAATAAAGTATAAAAAATAGGGCCGGGGGCGTAGCGCGGAGGTAGAACGCCTCTGTGTTCAATCCCCGGTACCACAAAAATAAATAAATAAATAAATTCAGAGAAGAGAACTGAGGTCTGGGGACCACCCTGGGCGTGTCCCTGGGCACCCTCCCTGTACATATCGTAACCACAGCCCACCTGCAGCAGGAAACATCAGCAGAGAAGGTGCCGTGCAAGCGTGACCGAGCACCTGTTCATGCAGTCCCCCGCACAAGACAGATGAGGGGGTGTGGGTACTGACCTCATTCACCTATGGGGAAAAGGAGCAGAGAGAGGCCATAGCCTTGGGGACCCCTCTGTGAACCTCCTGTTGTGAAAGAACATTGCAGAGTAAGGATAACTCAAGTGTAAGCTTCCTCCAAAGGCGAGTACTCTCTTTATTTATTTATTTTTTTGCGGTACTGGGGATGGAACCCAGGGGCATTCTACCTTCGAGCTACACCCCTAGCCCTATTTTTTTATTCTTTATTTTGAAACAGGGTCTCACTAAGTTGCGGAGGGCCTCACTAAGTAGCTGAGGCTGGCCACGAACCTGCGATCCTCCTGTCTCAGCCTCCCAAGTACTGGGATTACAAGCGTGCACCACCACACCCAGCAGAGTACTCTCTTTTTATTTTATTTTATTTTATTTTTTTGCGGTACTGGGGATTGAACCCAGGGGCATTCTACCTCAGAGCTACACCCCCAGCCCTATTTTTTATTCTTTATTTTGAAACAGGGTCTCACTAAATTGCAAAGGCCTCACTAAGTAGCTGAGGCTGGCCGCGAACCCGCGATCCTCCTGTCTCAGCCTCCCAAGTACTGGGATGACAAGCGTGCGCCACCACGCCCAGCTGTGAGTACTCTCTTGATTCATTTCAAGTGTCCTCACTTGAATTGCAGCCACATCGCCGCAGCATTGGCTAGGGAACGAGCTAAGGACATCAGGGGCAGAAGCAGTACAAAGCCACACGCACAGGGACTTGGCCTGGAGGAGCCGCCAAGTCCTCCAGGTGGTCTTCCCACTGGCGCGGGCACGGGACTTGCCTCCATCTGTAAAATGGGGAGAATAGTAGTACTCACAGGAGTCGACTGAAGCCCAGGGGGTTTCCACATGTGGAAGAGCTGGGACAGGAGTCCATTCTAATGTTGGCTATTGTGAGAAATATAATACATCTTTGATAAGAAAAAACAAAAGATCAAAAGCAGTGCAGGGCGCATGCCTGTAGTCCCAGCTACTCAGGAGGTTGAGGCAAGAAGATCTGTTGAAGCCGGGCGTGGTGGTGCATGTTTGTAATCCCAGTACTTGGGAGGCAGAGACTGGAGGATCCGGGTTCGCGGCCAGCCTCAGCTACTTAGTGAGGCCCTCCGCAACTTCATGAGACCCGGTTTCAAAATAAAGAATAAAAAATAGGGCTGGGGGTGTAGCTTGGAGGTAGAACGCCCCTGGGTTAAAAATCCCGGTACTGCAAAAAAAAAAAAAAAAAAAAAAAGAAGATCTGTTGAGTCCAAAAGTTCCAGACCAGCCTGAGCATCATGGACCTCATCTCCAAAATAAAAATAATAAATGAATGAATTAATTAATAAATAAATGTCAAGAAAGAGGAAGAAGAAAGATAGACATTAAAAAATAATTTACACCTGGTCATGGTGGCTCACACTTGTAATCCCAGTATTTGGGAGGCTGAGACAGGGGGATTTCGGGTTTGCGGCCAGCCTCAGCTGCTTAGTGAGGCCCTCCGCAACTTAGTGAGACCCTGTTTCAAAATAAAGAATAAAAAATATGGCTGGGGGTGTGGCTCGGAGGTAGAATGCCCCTGGGTTCAATCCCCGGTACTGCAAAAAAAAAAAAAATATATATATAGCCAGACGTGGTGATGCACACCTGTAATCCCAGTACTTGGGAGGCTGAGACAGGAGGATTGCATGGTTGAGGCCATTCTCAGCAACTTAGTGAGACCCCCAGCAACTTAGGGAGACCCTGTTTCAAAAGAAGAAAAACTTTAAAAAGGGCTGGGAACATATCTTGGAGGTAGAATGCCCCTGGGCTCAACCACTTGTATCAAAAAAAAAAAAAAAGGGAAAAGAAAGAAAACATGTTTGTAGCAAAGAGAAGGAGGAAGGTGCAGCAAAGAGGAAGGGCGGAGATGAGTATGAAAGAAGAAAGCAGGAAGCAGGTAGGATGTTTTCAGAGATTTCCACAAACAATAAAAAAAAAAGTTTTTTCCTTAAAGGAGCTGGTGGCAGGGTGGGGACTGCCATCCAGTTTGCTGGGGAAGCGTCCTCCCACGTGCCACTCCAGCCCTGCATGCACCCACAGGGGGGCTAAAAGCCACTGGCTTTCCCTCCCTGTGCCTCGGTTTCCCCTCTGCCACACGGGACGGTTGTCCCCTGCCCTCGGTTGGCCATGTAACCGAGCACGCCTGGTGCCTTGGGGAAGCAGCAGGCGGCTTTCCGCTCGGAAGATGTCGTTAGGTTTACCCAGTTCGCACTTGGCAGACAAATCAAACGTCTATAAATAGCCCTGTCTTGGTTTCTCATAAATGCGTTAAATATGGCTTGGCATCGCGCCCAGGCTTCCTGTTGGGCGGTGGGCGAGGGCTGTTTGGCAGGGGTCTGCCGGGCATCAAGGTGACAGTCACGTACAAGTGCGTGCGGCAGGACATGAAAGGAACCTCAGCCGCCCTGGGGCACCAGGCGTCCCTCCGCCCCCATGCCCTCCTTGGCACAAGCTCACAGCAGCCACTCTGGGCCCCGATGAGCCCTGCCCAGTGACTCAGGCCCGGCCGCTGGCCCTGTCGCCTCAATTCACCCTTCCTGGCCCAGACTGCATTTTGTCTGTCTGTCTACAAATGCATTCTGGGAAGGCTGTGCCAGGTGGCATGGAGGGGCGGGAGGCCGGGGCCGAGCTGGTGGGCCCCTCCCGTCTCAACTCCCGCTCGCACGCCTCGGAGGCCGGCCTGCCCTGGCTCAGGAGCGGGGGCCCAAGGCAGCAGGTGCAGAATCTGGACTCCACTGCCTAGGTTCAAGCCCCGGCTGCCCCGTATGTGACCCCAGCTTATTGATGCGCTCCACACCTTAGTTTTACCATCTGTGAAATGGAGATGACAGTGTCTAGCTCACAGGGATGTTATGTTGTGATGATGATGGTAGCAGGAGTGGCGATGGCTTCCTAGCATTCAGGGCAGAATCAGGCAGAGAGTGTGCTGACTTACGGGCTTGCTGCCCTTAGCAGTGTTCCGCTTGAACTCTATGGAAGTCAAGAGCAAGGACTCTGCAGATAGCTAGGTTGGATTTAACTCCCGGCCCTACCACTTAAGCCAGCATAACCTTAGACATGGATTTAATCTCTCTATGCCTCAGTTTCCTCATCTGTAAAATGGGAGTGCTGATTATTAATACCTCATAGGACATTATGAGGATAAAGTAAGTTAATAGCCAGGCATGGTGGTGCATGCCTGTAATTCCAGTACTTGAGAGGCTGAGACAGGAGGATCGCAGTTTTGAGGACAGCCTCGGTAACTTAGCGAGGTGCTCTGTAACTTAGTGAGACCCTGTTTCAAAATAAAAAGGGCTGGGGGTGTAGCTTGGAGGTAAAATACCCCTTGATTCAGTCCCCAGTACCATGAATAAATAAATAACACCTGCCAAGTACTTCAGAACAGTGCCCAGCACTTAGCAAACACTATTATTATTATTATTTTTTTTTTTTGCGGCACCGGGGATTGAACCCAGGGGCATTCTACCTCCGCGCTACACCCCCGGCCTTATTTTTTATTCTTTATTTTGAAACAGGGTCTCACTAAGTTGCGGAGGGCCTCACTAAGTAGAGAGAGAGAGAGAGAGAGAGAGAGGGAGAGAGCGAGAGAGAGAGAGAGAGCTGAGGCTGGCCTCAAACCCGGATCCTCCGGTCTCCGCCTCCCAAAGTACTGGGATTACAAGCGTGCGCCACCACGCCCGGCTGCAAACACTATTATTATTGCTACTATCGATGATGTTGTTGTAAGAAGTGTGCTGTCTTCTCTCCAAAGTTTGGAAGGCTGGTGTGACGTGACGCTAGAGGTGTTGAAGGGCATCGCATCTTCTCTTGGAAAGTATCTGCTTGAGGATTAAGGCAATGAAGAAAAAAGTAGAGTAGAGAGAGGGAGGAAGACAACGTCGAAGGACATTGTATGAACACCCGGACCTAACTGTGTCTGAAGCAGAACCTACTGCTGGACTTCTTGATTCTTTTTTTCTTTTTTTTTTTTTTTTGCGGTACCAGGGATTGAACCCAGGGGCGTTTTATCTCCGAGCTACACCCCCGGCCCTATTGTTTATACTTTATTTTGAAACCAGGTCTCACAACGTTGCGGAGGGCCTCACTAAGTAGCTGAGGCTGGCTGCGAACCCTGATCCTCTGGTCTCCGCCTCCCAAGTACTAGGATTACAAGCGTGCGCCGCTACGCCCGGCTTGGACTTCTTGATTCTAAGAGCCCAGAAATTCCTTCTTAGCTTAAACCACTTACTTATATTTCTGTTACTTGCAGCCAAATGCATCCTGACTAATACCAAAGGCTGGGGAAGGGTGGTGGTGAAATAATAGACGGGGAGCGTAAGTGAGATGGTGGGGATGTTAAGGAAGGGAAGAGAAGCGACAGCTTGGGAAGAGCAGGCCGGTGTGCCTCCCGGGCTGCAAACCCAGCGTGCTGCCTACAGCCTGCGGGAGAGTGAACATGGAGCAGACATGCTCCTTCACACCACCCTGTGACTTTGTCATCCTTTCCATCAAGAGATGGCGTCTGTCTCCCACCCTCTGAGTCCGGGCTGACCTTGAAGCTTGTTTGGCCGATGGAACATGGCGAAAGCAACTCTGTGCGGGTTCCAAGCCTGGGCTTTGAGAAGCTCGCAGCTGGCATTCGCTATCTTGGATCCTTGTCATGACCTCGTGAACACGGCTGGGCTGGCCTGCTGGAGGATGGGAGGCCGGAGGCCCCCAGCCAACTGCCCTGCAGCCCCTGAAGCAGAGCCATTTAGCTGCCAGAGCTGACTACAGGCCGGAGTGAGACCAGCTGTGACCCAAAAACTACCCAGCTGGGCCGGGTGTGGTGGCGCACGCTTGTAATCCCAGTACTTTGGGAGGCGGAGACCGGAGGATCCGGGTTCGCAGCCAGCCTCAGCTCTCTCGCTCTCTCTCTCTCTCTCTCTCTCTCCCTGTCTCTCTCTCTCTCTCTCTCCCTGTCTCTCTCTCTCTCTCTCTCTCTCTCTCCTTAGTGAGGCCCTCCGCAACTTCGTGAGACCCGGTTTCAAAATAGAGTATAAAAAATAGGGGTGTAGCGCGGAGGTAGAACGCCCCTGCGTTCAATCCCCGGCACCGCAAAAAAAAAAAAAAAGAACTACCCAGCTGACCCCTCCCATATCACCCACCTGCAGCACGGAGAGGAATACAGTGATGTTTTGAGGCACTGAGTTTTGTGTGGTTTCTTATGCAATGGTAGATAATTGCTATCATAATCTGCTTCAACCCAATTTTGTCCAGGGACCTGCCAAAATCCTGACCTTACCTTCACACGCAAGCTGAGGCCTCTCGGCACAGCCCCTGGCGACAGCGTGCTCAGTCTGCGGCCAGGCCTCACGTGGTCTCGTAATGTCCGCTTGCTTCTTTGAATTCCTGCTACCACCTGTGGACAAGCCCAGGTTGGCCTGCTGATGACATCTAGCCCGGCCTACAGAGAGTAGACCCCTAAATAAGCGGGAGACGCCAGCCAAGATCAGCAGAGCCAACCCCAAGTCACTGCTGACCAGAGAAGCATGAATCGTCCCAGCTGAGACCAGCCCTGCCCAGATCATATGCACGCACACTTGTTAACAACAACAAACGCACGTCCTAGCTTATTTGCACACTTGTTAACAACAACAAATGCTTATTATTTGAAGTCTCTGATGTGTGTGTGGGGGGCTTCTGTTTTGCAGCTCATAAATGACGCATGAACTTGATACCATTTACCCTTCTGGGTGTCTGTTTCCTCCTGTGAAAAACAGGAGTCATTGGGATAGCCGTGAAAGTGTTGTGAGCTCATGAAAGTTCTTGGCACAGAGCCCGGCTGGCTTTGTTCTTCTTTTTTTTTTTTTTAATTATACTGGGAATTGAACCCAGGGGCGTTCTACCTCTAAGCTATACCCCCAGCCATAATTTCTTTTGAAATAGGGCCTTGCTAAGTTGCTGAGGCTGGCCTTGAACCTGTCATCCTTTTGTCTCAGCCTTCTGAGTGCTGGGATTACAGGTGTGTGTCACCGTATCTGGCTTAGTTCTTTCAGGCTACTATAATAATTTACCATAGACTGTGTGGCTTAAACAGACCTTTACTTCTTACAGTTCTGATAAGGACACGATCCTATCATGAAGGCTCCACCCTCAGGACTCAATTACCTTCCAAGCTGACCTCTTAACACTATCTCGTTGGGGTTAGGGTTTCAGCATATGGATTGTGTGTGTGTGTGTGTGTGTGTGTGTGTGTGTGTGTGGCACTGGGGATTGACCCCAGGGGCATTCTACCTCCGAGCTACACCCCTAGCCCTATTTTATTTTTTATTTTGAAACAGGGTCTCACTAGGTTGATGAGAGTCTCACTACTTGCTGAGGCTGACCTTGCACTTGCAAACCTCCTGTCTCAGCCTCCCAAGTACTGGGATTACAAGCATGCGCCACCATGCCCGGCTAGCATATGGATTTTGCAGGGACAAAAATACACAGCCCATAACACTGGCAGAGGTTGAGAAGTTAATGGTCATTGTTTTTATTTTTATTTCATTAATTAATTAATGAATAATTCATTCATTCATTTATTGTAGTACTGGAGATTGAACCCAAGGGCATTCTACCCTTGAGCTACACACTCGGCTTGATTTTATTGTTTCTTTTCTTTCTTTTTTTTTGGCACTGGGGGTTGAATCCAGAGGCATTCTATCTCTGAGCTACACCCCCAGCCCGGTTTTATTTCTTATTTGGAAAGAGGGTCTCACTAAATTGCAGAGGGCCTCACTAAGTTGCCAAGGCTGGCTTTGAACCTACGATCCTCCTGTCTCAGTCTCCCAAGTACTGGGATTATAAACATGCACCACCATGCCCAGCTTACTTTTTATTTTCAAAATAGGTTCTCACTAAGTTGCTGAGGGTGGCCTTGAACCCAAGACCCTCCTGTCTCAGCCTCTCAAGTACTGGGATTACAGGTTGACCATTGTTAAAAAGAGGTACAATGAAGGGCAGAGAGAGAGCTGACGCGCACTCCTCTCATTCCGAGCCTCCTTCTCTTTCCAGCCAGCTGTGGATCATTCTAAGGTAGATGCCAGTGGCCCATAGATCCCTAAGCTTCTTAGCCCTTAATGTCACTAACACAGAGACATTCCTTGGCAGGAAAGCCACAGGCCCGTAGAAGTACTAAGACCTAGTACCTTGATACCTTCTTACCGAGGATGGGTAGCAGCACATGGTTATAACATGCTCCAGACTTAGACCTGGATTCTTAGCCAATCTCTGCCACTTACCTACCGTGTGACACCGTGTAGCCAACACAACCTTTCCAAGTTTCCATGCCATCCCTGTAAAATAGGGATAATCACACCTACCTCCTCGTTCATTTCTTCCTTCAACCTTTGACATACATTTATTGAATTATTCCCACATTCCAGGTCTTTCAGGAGCTGGGGATACAATAGGGAAACAGCAACAATCCCTGACCTCATGGAGCTGTCAGTTTAGCAGGTTAAAGGAAAATATTGGCCAGGTGTGGTGGTGCACACCTGTAATCTCAGTACTTGGGAGGCTGAGACAGGAGGATTGCCAAGTTTGAGACCAGCCTCAGCAGCTTAGCAAGACTTTCAGTAACCTAGTAAAACCCCATTTCAAAACAAAAGATAAAGAGGGTTGGGGATGTAGCTCAGAGGTAGAACACCCCTGGCTTCAATTCCCAGTACCAAAAAAAAAAAAAAAAGAGAGAGAGAGAGAGAGAGAGAGAGAGAGAGAAAAGAAAGAAAAATATTGATCCCATTGTGACAGAAACAAGTGAAAAAATTACAAAAGTGACAAGTGTTTGGGAAGGAGAGTGTATCTGTCTGGATGGGCTGGGTTATACTGCAGTAACAAATATCCCCCAAATTTTAGTGCCTTACAATAACAAAAGTCTACTTCTTTTTTGTTTCTTTTTTCTTTTTGATACCGGGGATTGAACTCAGGGGCATTCTACATCCAAGCCACACCCCCAGCCCTTTTTATTATTATTTTTTAAAATTTTGAAACAGGGTCTTGATAAGTTGCTGAGAATCTTAATATGTGGCTGAGGTTGGCCTTGAACCCGCAATCCTCCTGTCTCATCCTCCCAAATACTGGGATTACAGGCATGCGCCACTGTACTTGGTACAAAAGTTTCTTTCTTACTTACATGCTGTGTCTATTGTGGGTCAGTTGGAGCTCTGCTCCGCGTCTCCTCAACTCCTCAGTCCATGCTGGCCAAGCGGCCTCCATCTCGACTTTTGTAGTTTCTGCACAAAGGGAAAGAGGACTGTAAAGTATCTTGCTCTGGCAATTAAATGCGGTGGTTTGGAAGTGACTCATATCACTTCTGCCCACAGCTCATTAGCTGGAGCTAGTTGCATGGCCCTCCTCACCCTAAGAAGGCCAGGAAGTACCGCCCTATCCAATGCTTGGCCGGCGGAGAGCCAGGCAGATGCGGGAGCTACACTAATGACCATTCCAAGAGCATATGTGTTGTGGGAAGGTTCCCATGGGGCAATGTGCTGGAGCTGGGGCCTCAAGGATGAGGAGTCAGCTGAGAGGAAGGAAAGGAGCGTTTTCTAGGTGGAGGGCTCGGCACAGTGAGATAGGTCATGAGTAGGAGCAGCTTAAAGGCAGCCAGTTTGGCTGGATCCAAAAGGGGGTGGGGTGGGGGGCCCACAGGTGGTGCAGGATGGGAGGAGTGAGCAGCTGCCATCAGTGCATGTCCTGTAGGCCGCTGGGAGCCATGAAAGGCCATTGCCTGGTGTATTGGACAGGGTTCTCTAGATTAACAGAATACACAGAATGAGTATATTTGAAAAAAGGGATTTATCAGATGGGCTTACAGTTTGAAGCAATGGAGTCCCAGGTTCTGACTGCACGTGGAGAGTCAGAGGAACCAGTAGCTGGTCGAACGGTCTAAGAGCTGGAGTCTTAGGATCGGAGCAACCACTAATTCAGTCCCAGTCCAAGACGTGAAGATCAGGAAGCTCTTCGGAGAAACGATGGTGAAGTTTCAGTTCCAAGAGCTGGAGGCCGAGAAGATCAAGAAGCTCTTCA
>PVJS01046355.1:0-15860 GCA_004027185.1 Glis glis | reverse complement strand
AGAGCTGTGTGCTACCTGTCTGGGCCTCAGTTTCCTCATCTGGACTCTGTGGGCTTCAGGAACCTTCCACCTTCCCACCCTCCTGAATACAATCAGGCCATTATTTATTTATTCAAAACTCCCATCTTCCCCTAATACCACCGGGACCCTGAAGAAGAATATTCTAAGCACCCCAAAGAGACACGGTGGCTTTGACAGGCTAAATAAAGATCACATGCTTACTTACCATGCCTCCCGCAGGACCTTGCTGAAAACCCACTTGGCTCTTAATTTAGATACAGTCCTAACAAGGGTGCTTATCTGGCTTTCTGGCCCAGAGCCTTCAAAGAGCCGCAAATTAGACGTGCGGGACGGGCTGCCTAGGAGGATGAACTGACAACTATTAAAGGTGACAGCTGATAGACTCCCGGCAGGAGCTACGCTAAGCAACAGTCTGGAGAAGGGGACACAGCTCCCCACACCTCCGCACCCCCCAAGGCAGGCCGTGCGTGCGCCAGAGAGACAGAACTGACCCCAGTTGCCAAGGAAAGATTAAATTATTTTCAGTAGGCTGCATCTATGAGGGTCAGTGTGTGCATATATTTTAGATTCTCATTTAAAATAGCAAAAGCCGCCGGGTGCTGTGGCGCACATCTGTAATCCCAGTATTTGGGAGATTAAGACAAGGAGGATCGCAGGTTCAAGACTAGCCTCAGCAATTTAGCAAGACCCTGTTTCAAAATAAAAAGGGCTAGAGGTCAGGGGGTATAGCTCAGAGGTAGAATGCTCCTAAATTCAATCCCCAGTACCACACACACAAAAAAAAATATTTTTCTTTTCAAAATCTATTATGACAGCCAAATGTAGTAGTGTATGCCTGTAATCCTAGTACTTGGGAGGCTGAGACAGGAGGATCTCAGGTTCAAGACCAGCCTCAGAATCTTAGTGAGACCCTGTTTCAAAATAAAAAGGGCTGGAGGACAGAGGGTATAGCTCAGAGGCAGAATGCCCCTGAGTTTAATCCCCACAAAAAAATCATTTTTCTTTTCAAAATCTAATATGACAGCCGGGTGTGGTGGCCATGCCTGTAATCCCAGTACTTGGGAGGCTAAGATGGAAGGAACACAGGTTCATGGCTAGTCTCAACAATTTATCAAGACCCTCAGCAACTTAACAAAACCCTGCTTCAAAATAAATAAAATAGGGCTGGGGGTGTACCTCAGAGGTAGAATGCCCCTGGGTTCAATCTTGAGTAATCCCTAAACAATTTTTTTAATAAAAAAATAAAATAGCAAAAGCTCAGCTCTCATCCAGTTCCTTGCCTAAGCCCTCAGTCCTCAGATTCCCACCAATGACTGGGGTTTTATTCCCCATTAACCCCAAGGTTGAAGCCTAAATAGGCTGTGGTATTTCCAGAACCTTCTGGTTTTTTCCACATCCATCTTTACCACATCTGTCCATTTATTTATTTATTTTGGTACTGGGGATCGAACCCAGGGCATTCTATCTCTGAGCTACCCCTCCCAGCTCTTTTTATTTTTTGTTGAAACAAAGTCTTACTAGGTTGCTGAGAGTCTCACTAAGTTGCTGAGGCTGTCCTGGAACATCTGATCTCCTGTCTCAAACTCCCAAGTACTGGGATTATAGGCATGTGCCACCGCGCCCGACTCATCAGTCCCTTTATAACGGAGAATTAGAAGCTGTGCTGGGCGTGGTGGCGCGTGCTTGGGAGTACTTGGGAGTACTCAGCTCCCAGTACTTGGGAGGCTGAGACAGGAGGATCTGGGTTCGCGGCCAGCCTCAGCTACTTAGTGAGACCCTCAGCAACTTAGTGAGACTCTGTTTCAAAATAAAGAATAAAAAATAGTGCTGGGGGTTTAGCTCAGAGGTAGAATGCCCCTGGGTTCAATCCCCAGTACCGCAAAAAAAAAAAAAAAAAGAGAGAGAGAATTAGAGGCTGCTTTTACTAAAAGCACTGACTCTTCCCTTGGGCCTGCAGATGCCCGATGGGTAACTAAAGCAGGGTAGAGCTCGGCCTCTCTGCCTTCCACGTCTGTCTTCAGATTCCTGTTCAGCTCTGCACGGAGGCACGCTAATCACTTAAGGGGTGTTCGTCCCTAAACTGATAGTACAAGGTCAATTTACCTAACCTGTCTTGTCCCTCTTCCAGACTGAGAACGCTAAGATAAGAGGAACAGAGGCGCGCTTGAGATCTGCAGGGACATCCAGCTGGCAGCTTTACACCTTCTGGTTCCAGAACCCTGGCGTGGCACCTGGAAGTCCCCGGCCATTGCCCACGCCTCCCAGGAACAGCAAGCCTTATAGGCACATCACCCCACCGTGAGGCTGCCCCCAGATGGGAGCAGTATCTCATGGGAACCGTATCGTCCCCCTTTCAGGATCTCTGGTCTGGGAGCCGCGCATCGTACTAAGCAAACAGAGCTCACCCCGCCTGAAGGGATCGGCACTTCTCCACCCACCTTGCAGAGCCGGAACTGAGCTAGGATCCACCAGACCCACCAAAGCTGCTTAGGTATGCACACCTCTCACCACCCCGGTTCTTCCTCTATTTGAACCTACAGCTCCTCTCAGCACCCCGGAGCAGGGCTGAGACGCCTGATCTCACTCTGCGTTCCCAGCATGGCCACCTTATTGATTGAAGTTCCTTTCCTGCTTTTCGCCATGACCTTTTGAGCCTAGGGCTCCGGTAACACCCTCTGCTCCCTGCCCGCTCCCTTGCCACCCATCAGACTTCTCAGTCTCCTCCGGAGGGCCGCGGAAGCCCTTGCTCTCATCTGTGTGCTCAGTGCCCTCCTGGCCTTCCACGGGTCACCCGAAGGCTGCTGCTCCGTGACCCCTGCCCCCAGACACACACTGGTTCCCCTCTACTTCATGTAGGTGCTAAAAAGGGAAAGTGGGTGCCTGGCATGTTCCACTCCCCCACTGAGAGGGAGAAATTTGACCCAGCCTCTTCTGGGCCACCCCCACAATGGTGAGCCCCACCCGCCCACCCTCCCACCCCGGGCACTCACGGAACATGGTCATGAACTGCTTGGGGTTGAGGTTCCAGTAGCCCCAGTTAGTCCGGTAGCCGTGCAGCGTGGCGTACTCTTCATGGTTGTATGCGGGCTCCGTCCCAAAGGTGTCGATGACCCGGATTCGGCACCTGCTCCCCCAGGGATCAGGAATCAAGGTCACACCTCTCTGTATGTCCTTGGCCTGAGGGTGCCCAGCCATGAACCTTGTAACCAGCTGGTGGCTGGGTCAGGGTAGCACAGTGCATGGCTAGAGCTTGGGTGTCAACACTGCTGTGTGACCACAGCAAGTACCTTAACCTCTCTGGGTCAGCTTCTCCATCTGCCAAGGGGGAATAACAACAGCCCAACCCTGTTGTTCAGGGTTGTTGGGAAGCTCCTGGTCCCTGGTTCCAGGTGAGTGTTCAGAAACTGTGTTATGGTTAGATATAGAATGTCCCCTGAAGAGCTCATGTATTGATGTTCAGAGTTGATATAACTAAATCATAAGGGTTGTAATTTCATCGGTGGATAAATCCATTGTAATGGGTTAGGATTCATGGATTTATCCATTGTAATGGATTTACTGGGTGGTAACCCAGGCAGGTGGGGTGTGGCTGGATGAGGTGGGTCCCTGGGGGGTATGACCTTAGGGACTGTGCTTGTGTCTTTGAATCCCCTTGTTTGCTCTCTCTTGCTTCTGGCCTCTGTGATGTGAGAACAGAGCCCTTGCTCTCTCGCTCTCGCTCTCTCTGCTCCCCGTGCCATGCCCTGAGCTCCACAGACCCAGCCTAACATGGACTGAACCTCTGAAAACTCCAAATCTGTAAGCAAATAAATCTTCCTTCCTCTGAGTCGTAGTCGTCAGTTGTTTTGGGTCACAGCAGTGAGAATGTGGACGGACACAAACTGTTAGGCATTACTGCCACCTGGCAGGAGCAGCTGCTTGGCGTGGGGGGGGGGTCCTTCCCAGAACCCCCTCTCTGTCCATCCTGCGCTGCAAGGGGACCCTGAAGTAAAGCCCAAAGGTGCAGACACCCCACGAGAAGCTCCCTGGTCCCAGCATCCTTGCGGGTGACCCAGAATTGACTGCAGAGTGCTGAGGTCAGCACTATTCCCCCGAGAAGGGGGGGCACGAGCACAGAGGGCACAGAGAACGTGCATTAATAATAAAAGCAATAACACCGCCTGTCACATTTTTTCCCTAATAAAATCATGTGGGACAGTCAATGGGACTGGAGCAAATGTAATAAATAGCAGGGTTTTCTGTGCTAAATTAAACCCCGTATCCTGCTGGCTGCAGAGAGACAGGGAGCAATGGCATTGGCCTCGCTCCAGAGAGGGGGCGGGGAGGAGGGGAGCACAGGTCCTCACAGCAGAGGCCACAGCCCTGGGGGAGCTGCCCCGTTCCTCTGCACCCTCCCTGCTCCCCCCATCTGGGTTGCCTCTGAGCCCATCCCAACCTCCACGCAGCAGCAGAGGGGCCAGGAGTGTGACTCTTCATGGTTGGTTAATTATCATCAGGTCAGTGGGGCGGGGTGGGGGGCTCTCACCGGTACTTCTTGAAGGACAGGCCCATGTGTTGCTTCATCTGCTGCAGGCCGTGGTAGTCAGTGTAGATGAGGTCGAAAGGCAGGGGCACAGTGAGCGGGCAGTTCCCCCGGCCTGGCGGCACCCCTAAGTTACTGAGAGAAGAGCCTGTTAGAGTCTGAGCCCAGAGAAAGCCACCTTCCCAACCAGCTCTGCACTGGAGGGGCCTGGAGCCCATCCGGGTCCTAAGACCAGATTAAAAGGGGCAGGGAGACTGAGACAGGACAGTGGGGTTAGTGCAGACCCTCAGACAGGAAGTGAACACGGTGGCTGTGGACAGTCGTGTAGGTTTTCCACAGCACAAGGGAGTCCAATCAGGGGCAAGGGGGGCTGAGATCCAGCCCGGGCTAGCTTAATAAGCCTTGAACCTGGCCCCGGCTACCTGCCAGGAGAAAGGGGCGCCTTTTGCGGTTGCCACAGATGTGCGCCTCCTGCAGGGCTGTGTCTGCCCGGAGAGGGAGCCCTTAACTTCCACCAAGTGCCATGAGCGCTGGCTGCTGTCCTCAGCCACCTTCGGTGTTTGCTGGGAGCCAAGGTCCCGAATTTCCTGCCTTGGAAAGTGTACCCCTGAGCTGGGTATGGTAGCACACATTTGTGATCCCAGTTCTTGGGAGTCTGAGACAGGAGGATCACAGGCCAACCTCAGCAACTTAGTGAGGCCTTCTACAACTTAGCAAGACCCTGTTTCAAAATAAAAAATAAAATAGGGCTGGGGTGTAGCTTGGAGGTAGAATGTCCCTGGGTTCAATCCCCAGTACCAAAAAAAAAAAAAAAAGGAAGCGTAGCCCTGCCCTGCTGATGGGACTCCAGGTCCTCCAGGGCAGCCAGCTCCTGCAGGGCTCTGGGGACCCGCTCCCCATGCTAGTCAGGGCACTGGCTGGGAGTCCTCTGGGACCAAGGCCTGCCTGTCCCCTCCTGTTGGGTCACTTATACACAGGTTTTCATCTGGGACAGGGCTGCCTCTGATGACCCCGAAGCTGCAGCTCAGCCAGACTTGGGGGGTGCCCTCTGCTGTCAGGCAGGAGCCTTGGAGGTCATGTCATGTCCAGTCATCTCACCAGAGCCTGAAGGACCTGGCCACAGCCCATGGCTTCCTGTCCAATCACCTCCTGGAGAAGGCCATCAAGCCCCCGTCCCCACAACCACCTCTGTCAACTCAAACTTCTTTCCCCAAGCCCCCATCCATACACCAGCACCTCCCTCCTCCCCAGGAACCTCTGCTGAGCCCCCTTCACAGCCCAGGCCGCTCCCCCTGCAGGGCGTCACAGTCAAGGTCACCCAGAGTCCCTGAGCCAGGTGAGAGCAGGCCATGCCCACAGAGGACCCCTCCGCCTTCTCCTCACACCACGGCCAGAGGAAGATGCCCAGGTGCTCAGAACTAACAAAGAACTGGGTCCCGCGCCTGCTCCCAAGGCCTGCGCCATCTTCCCGTTCACTCCAGTCAACATTTCTTGAGCACATACACTGGGCGTCAGGCCCTGCACCTCATGGAGACAGGCGGCATGAGCCCGGCCCCTGGAGCAGCGGGGCCCGGGAAGAGCATGTGGTCATGGAGGTCTCAACAGACTGCACGGGGAGCAAGGAGGAGGAGGCCTGGCCCAAGGTGCTGATCCAGCACAGGGGAGCCAGAGAGCACTGCGGAGGGAGTCCAGGTGCAGAGCTACCAGCTGCATCTTCCCCCCTCAACAGCCCCTGGTGGGCAGAGCGCATCCCCTTATTGGGCCGGCTGCGCCCGTCCTCTGCCTCTCACCAAGCCATCCCAGGATGCCCACCTCCCTCGAGTCTGGTCCAGATGCCGGTGCTGGAGGAGGTCCCGGGGGCCTCCCTGTGAGTCCCTCTGGGGATCTGCAAGATGAGCAAGCTCAGGCCAGGGAGGGGACAAGCCTTGACAAAGGCATCCACTTATTAACAGCAAAGGGCCCGGTTGATCGGTTCCCTGGGTTATTATGTCTCTGGCTCCATGAAATAATTCCAAGCAGGTGGAAAAGTACCGGCCTGGGAGGCTCCACCATCTATTTGCACATGCTCAGTAGATCCCAGGCAGAGGCTGGGGGAGGGGGCTGGTGTACACTGTCCCCTGAGCACACTGGCCAAAGTGGCATCCTTCAACTCCCACAGGGCTATGATGGACAGGCACAGGGAGGGGGTGGAACACGACAGGGACAGAAGCGTCAGGGGTCGCCTGTGCCCTGCAGAAATGGGGGGCAGGGGGGAGGGCCTTCTCTGTGCCTGACCCCCACCATCCAGCGCACCCCCATCTCGCTGACTCCCCCACTGTGACAGAAGCTTTGTTGCAAAATGTGGAGAGAAGGATGCAAAATCTAATTGTCATTTTTTCCTCATTTATTATTCATAAACCTAAAATTGGCCTCGGGCCCCACCTCCATCTCTCTTGGATTCCCCTTTCCAACCCAAGCCCCACACCAAATTCTCCAAGCCAGGGCTTCTGTGGTCCTGATGCCTCTTAAGCACTGTTGTTGAGATACCCGGAAAGCCAAGGAGAAAGAGCGCAGACCGCAGGGGGCTGGAGCCATCCCAGGAAGCCGCTGGCACAAACTGGAGACCTCATGAAATATTTGGTGGTCGTTTAAGTGTCAAGCGCATTCCGCATCGCGCCCTGCAGGGCTTCCCTGTAGTTTTGTTTGCATGAAGCTCCGACTTTCTTAACCCCCAAAACTCCTCCAGTAAAACTGACACCCCAGAAAGAAGCCTGTTTTTTGTCCTGGGGCTCCTGCGATGGGTCCCTGTCCCTTCTTCCTCACTCCCCCCACCCAACAAGAGCCACAAGCACAGGTCAAAAAGCTGATTCCCCTGGCCCTCCTTGCGGAGATGAGGACCCGGACAGCTGCTCCTCCTGCGTGGAATCGGGCTCTGGGGAAGGTAAGAGGATTCTGAAGTATAAAGCACAGGTGGGTGTGGGAGCCGCTGCCTGCACCAAGAAAGTGATATGTGGCCTTTGCCACTTATTCCTGGTTGGTTTCCATGCAACACGTGCCCCTGTCCCAGGGGTTCCTTTTGTTGACCCCTCGCCCACCACACCTGACACCAGGGCCCCAGAGGACAGGGGCGGGAGCTTCTCACTGCTCGGCACTGGAATATTCCAAGGCCGGTCACATCATCTCCATCCCCTGCACCCTCTCTTGCCCGCCTTCAGTCCCATCCACACCTGGTGACTGTCCTGAGCCACTTCCTTCCCACTGAGGGCTCCCTGAGGGCAGGACCAGGTTATCTTTGAAATTTCAGGTCCCGGGATATGATCTAGCCCTATAAATATCTGTTGAGTTCATGAAGGGATTAAACAGGGCCCCGGATCAGGCAAGCCCCTTGGAAGAACTGGTTTAAATGTGTGACGGGCCAGACATGTTGGAGCATGCGTGTAATCCCAGTACATGGGAGGCTGAGACAGGAGGATCGCAGGTTTGAAGCCAGCCTCAGCAACTTAGCAAGACCCTCAGCAATTTAGTGAGACCCTGTTTCAAAATTTAAAAAAGAGCTGAAGGTATAGCACAGAGGTAGAATGTCTCCTGGGTTCAACCCAAAGTGCCCCAAATAATAAAAACTAAATGCATGACATGTGGACCAGAAGAGCCTCTGTTAGAGGCTGGGGGAGGAGCCAGGGGAGAGAGGCGACCTGGGCTGAGCTCTAGCATATCCTGCTGTGCTGTCCTTGCACAGAGGGCCCTCCATGTGACCTGAGAGGACATCACAGCAAGGAGAGACAGAGACATGCTGGCCCAGGGACAGCAGCGTCCCCTGCCTGTGAGTTAATGAGAAGCCCGTGGTCTCCGGCCCTGGAGGACGCAGGTTTTCCATTTAAGGTGGCTTCGCTGAAGGAGCATTTGCAGGGCCCCACTGCTCCGTCACCAGGGATCTGAGCATCGCCGGAGAGCAGAGAGGGTCGGCTACGGCAGAGCGGCCGCAGGTTTACCGCCTGTCATTCAAGTTCAGTTTTATGGGCAATTTTACGCTAAGTGGTCGCCGTAGGAATTGAAAAACCCCGTCCTAGACAACCTCCAGCCAAAGGTGGCAAGGGAGACACGGCGGCCAGTCCCACCCGATGGACACCCTCCAGCTGCTGTACTGGGTGGTCAGAACATGGTGTCTTTCTTTTTTTTTTTTTTGCAGTACTGGGGATTGAACTCAGGGGCATTCTACCTCCGAGCTGTACCCCCAGCCCTATTTTTTATTCTTTATTTTTGAAACAGGGTCTCACTAAGTTGCAGAGGGCCTCATAAGTAGCTGAGGCTGTCCATGAACCTGCAATTCTTCTGTCTCAGCCTCCCAAGTACTGGGATGACAAGCGTGCATGCGCCACCACGCCCAGCTTCCTGGTGTCTTTGTGAATGTCCCGGGACACTTGAGAGAGGTGAAGGGAGTGGGGGAGGGGTGGCCCAAGCAATGGGGCATTTCTACTGATCACCTGACTACATCCGGCCCCTGTGCCCAATCCAGATCACCCCATCATAAAAACCACGCCATGGAAGCCAGGCGTGGTGGCACACGCCTGTAATCCCAGAACTTGGGAGGCTGAGACAGGAGGATCACAGCTTCGAGAACAGCCTCAGCAAGTAGACTCATCAACCTAGTGAGACCCTATTTCAACTAAAAATAAAAAATAGGGCTGGGGTTATAGCTCCAAGGTAGAATGCCCCTGAGTTCAATCCCCAGTAACACACACACACACACACACACACACACACACACACACACACAGCCATGCTGTGGGGGAGGGGGAGGGAGTCATTGTTTAATGAATACAGAGCAAGAAACGGAGGTGGTGACGGACGGTCGCACAACGCTGTGAACATATTAAAGTCACTGAACTGTTCATTGAGAAGTGGTTACGATGGCGAGTTTTATGTGATGTGCATTTTACTAGGATGAAAAGAAAAAGGCCACCTGGTCCTAGGTCCTGCCTCCGGAGCCCAGGGCTCCACCTCCCAGAGGTGCTGAGCCCCGCCCCCACCTGCCTGGGACTTCCAGCTGGCCACAGACAATGCAGGGGCTCTGCAAATATCACAGGAAGGATGGACTCAGTCCCTTCTGCTGAAAGACCAAAGGGTGGGGTGGGTAAAAGGGATAAGGGAGGAGGTACTTGGGAGGCTGAGACGGAGGAGGGCAGGTTGGAAGCCGTCCTCAGCAACTTAGTGAGACCCTCAGCAATCTAACAAGACCCTATCTCAAAACAAACAAACAAAAAGATAAAAAGGATTGGGGATGTAGCTCAGAGGTAGAATGCTCCTGGGTCCAATCCCAGTACCAAAAATTAAAAAATAAATAAATACAGAACCCTCAGCCAGGACTCAACATGCTGAATTGTGGTACAATGAAAAGTGTCCCTGGGTAAGAACTCCCGCACGACTGCTGGGTAGCCTTGCATAAGACACGGGACCCTTCTGGTGTCCGTCTCCACATGTGTGACATGTTGCTCAGACGAAGCTCCACGGTCTCTTCTAAGCTAAAAATGCTCTATTTTTATTTCTCTCTGTGCCTTTGGTCTGTGGCTCGAAATAATCTCTCCAGGTAGTGCTCAAATTCTGGAACAAACTATTCTCTTGCTCTTCCTCTGTGTGGGAAGGACCTAATTAAAAAGAATCCCTACAAAGTGCTCAAAGATCTTTGGCTCCAGGAGCGAAGTGCACACGGGAATCCTCTGCTCCTCTGGTCGGATCTGGTTACTGGGAACACATGGCTGGGGCAGCCTCTGACATCTGTGTCCCCAGGCACCTGCTATCTCTGTGACCCCATCCAACGTCTATCTCCTGAGCATTATGAGCTAGTGCTCTCTCTCTCTCTCTCTCTCTCTCTCTCTCCTTTCTCTTTCTCTCCAATAGCCCCATTACTAGAGCAGGCCACTGTCTCCTCCCCAGAGCGCCAGAGGGCATAGAGATTTCCCTGAGCATCTATCTAATGAGCTGCCTCGGGAAGCAGAGGTGGGGACCGCTAATAGGGAAGGAATTATAGTCTCCTGCAGACCGGCTGACCCTCCTGTTCCCAAGAGGAGCTTTATGATGCCACCAGAACAGGCAGATGTCCTCGAATGCCCCCGGTATGTGCCCTGAGGAGGTGGGGTCCTGGACCACAGCTAAGGACAGCTGGCAGGTGGTGCATGGAGACAGCGGCTCAGAGGAGGGGGTGGGGGCGTGTCAAGGCTGACCGGAGCACATCTCACCACCCCTCGGCCACAGCGACAACCGGCCCTCGGGGTCCTTAAGGGAAACCGAAGGAGTGGCACGTCCTCTCTCTGGGCGGCCACGGTGTGGACCTCATCCAAGGCTGAGGCTGTCTTCTCCCAGCATTCTTCCCAGTAAGCAAGCTCAGAGCTAAGAATAGGGCCGCGGCTCCCAGAGGGCCCGTGGATCCGTGAATCCGCAGACGCATCCCTCTGGCTCCAGGAGCTGCTGCTGCTGCTACTGCTGGAAAAACAGGAGCGCCGCCCGGGGCTGTTCACACTTGTAGACCAGGCGGTTCACACAACAAGCACCCGCCCGTGGATGCTGGCTCGGTCAAGACTTCTCCCACCCACACAAATCAAGTGTACCAGGTTGGCATTCCAACCCTGGGCTCCCTGAGTCACCCAGGACTGGGTAAGCCCCAGACACCTGGCTGACCCCCGGCTGCCATCTCTCTGCTCCGGGCAGCGCCGGTCCTCTGGATTTCTTTTTTTGCCCTTCAGTCTTCAGGAGGTTCTCAGGTGCTGGGGCTCTCCCTGTGCTATCGAGTTCCACAAACCTATGCTGGGAGCCAGCCTGTGCTGGAGCCTTGGAAGGGACAAAGATGGGGCCCGGTCAAAACAAACCAAGTGGAGATTTGGGCTGAAAGGATAGACCGCAAGCCAGGTGTGGTGCTGCACGCCTGTCATCCCAATACTTGGGAGGCTGAGACAGGAGAATCGGAGGTTGGAGGCCAGCCTCAGCAACTTATCGAAGCCCTCAGCAACTTAGCGAGACCCTGTTTCAAAATAAAATAAGGCTGGGGGTGTAGCTCAGGGGTAGAACGCGCCTGGGTTCAATCCCCAGTATCACACACACACACACACACACACACACACACACACACACACACACGCTCCTTAGCACAGAAGGCAGAAGAAGGGGAAAGGGGAGAGGCTGGAGCTTTTCAGTGTAAATGAATCACCGGCCTGTGGGCCTCCTCTTTGGAAGTGGGGGGGCGCCATCCACAGGAGAGCTAAGCCCAGGAGCCCAGCTCTCTTCTCTCCCCGTTTCTACTCTATGTATTTCTCTGTTTGAAAATATTCCAAGGATCCAGAAAATTACAGAAAATAATGTAATGAGCTAATGAATACTGTGCTCCCTCTCCCCGGCCTCGTTGCATCTTAATGTTTTACCATATCTGGATCAAATTGTTTTTGCTTCTGGGGATAACAGGTGACAAGTCGGGGTGAAGCCTGCAGGGTGTTTCAGGGCTCCTGTGCCCACCCAGCTCCCATCTCCCACCACCCACCTCGCTTTCTGCAAACGCTCTCCCCTCCCACATCAATGTACCATAGAAACCATCGGGGTGAAGCGGATCCCCGGGCCAGCCCTGTGCCCATCAGCAGACCCACACACCCGCCTCCCTCCTTTTGTTTTTTGTACTGGGGATTGAACCCAGGGACATTCTACCTCCCAGTTACACCCTCAGCCCTTATTATTTTGAAACAGGGTCCCGCTAAGTTGCTGAGGGTCTTGCTAAGTTGCAGAGGCTGGCCTTGAACCTGTGATCCTCCTGTCCACGTGGTGGGATAACACGCGAGCACCACCCGCCTCTCTTTCCCTTCTCTCGTGTCAGGACGGAGGGCTGTGCCTCCTCCCCAAACACCATCCCTGTGGGCCACCTCCTGTGTCTTCATCTTCTCCCCTTTTCTGTCTCCTCCATGCTAGCACGTACACATGCTTAAAACGCTCCCGTCTTGAAAAATAAGCCAGCACACCTCTGTGAGGGGCGGATTGTGTCCATGCAAAAGATGTGGAAGTCCTAACTCCACCACGTGTGAATGTGGCCTTATTTGGAAATAGGGTTTTGCAGATGTAAAGGTGAGGTCATCCGGGTGAATCTAATCCGCTATGACTGTGCCCTTGTATGCAGAGGAAACTTGGATACAGGGACGCACACAGAGGGACAAGGATGTAGAGACACAGGGAGCCAGCTCCAAACCAAGAAAGCCAGACCCTCCCGCAAAGCCAGAAAGAGCCCACCCTGCCTGCGCCCTGACTGCACGCTCCGCCCTCCAGAACTGCTAAGTTTCTGTCGTTCAAGCCCCAGCCTGTGCACCCTAACCCGGCAGCCCAGGGACTCACACTCCGTCCAGGGTTCCCTTACCCCCGCCCTCTCTCCCCCTCTTGCAGCCAGACTCCTGGTGGAAGCACCTACTCTCCAAGTCACTGTTTCCCAGTGGGTCCCCTCGCTCCATAGCCCATTGAGTTTATGACTTTTGTCCCTGCAACTCAACCAGAATGGCTCTTTGTAGGGTCAACAATGATTTGGTGGCCAGATTCCTCAGACACTTGCCAGTCTCCTTGTTTGACTTTTTTTTTTTTTTGGTACTGGGGATTGAACGCAGGGGCATTCTACCTCCGAGCGCCACCCCCTTTTTTTTTTGAAACAGGGTCTTGCTAGGTTGCTGAGAGTCTTGCTATGTGGCTGAGGCTGGCCTCGAACCCATGATCCTCCTGTATCAGCCTCCCAAGTCCTGGGATTACAGGTATACACCACCATGCCTTCTTGTTTGACTTTTAATGAGCAGCTGGCATCCCTGGATACACCGTCCTTCTAGAAGCATCTTTTCCAGGGCCCCTGTCACCACCCCTGCTGGTCTTCACTTGGCCTCTCCTCTGCCTCCTTCGTCATTACCCCTGCCTTCCAGAAGCCTCTGATGTGGGTTTCCTTCAGGCTCTGCTCTCTGGCCTTGTCCCCGACACTCAGCCATCTCATTCACACCTGTGGTCACCTGTCAAGGTTCCGTCTCCACCCCATGCCTCCCTGAGCCCTGGCCCGTCACCACTGCCACCATGGCACACCTCTAATTCAACATGGGCGTATCTAATTCCATGTGCCCCCCAAACTCCGTGCTTTTCTCTCCTTCCCTAGTTAATCTGTTTTCTATTGCTATAACTGGATACCACAGGCTGGATCATTTATAAAGAAAAAGAGGTTTATTTAACTCCCAGTCCTGAAGGCATTTGATGGGGGCCTCCTGCTACAGTATCCCATGGCTGGCTCAGTCTCTTTCTTCTCCCAAAGCCACTAATACAATCACAGGGGCCCCACCCTCCTGGTCTGATCACCCTGGGCACCTCCAAAGCCCCACCCCCAAATGCCCTTAGCATTTGACTTTGGAGATTAAGTCTCCAACTCATGAATTCCCGGGACACTCTGGGACCACAGCACCCCTCAGAGAGCAGCAGCGCCTTCCCCCCAGGGGCCGGCCTGCTTCAGTCTGGTTCTGATCAGTTCTAACTGGTTCCAAGCAGCTGGGCCCACAGTCAGAGCCAGAGTCAGACCTAACCAGGTCCCCAAACCCTGCGGCTGCCTCGGTTGATCAGGCTGGGCCGCCCGCAGAGGAACAAGCTGTGGTCCCGCTCCATCATTCCCTGGGGACCCTCCCTGCTACTTCCCCGGAACAGGAGGCCCCAGCCCGCTGCACACTTGCCAGACAAGCATTTTCCCCCTCGTCCTCCTTACTTAAACATCCTCCTCTCCGGCTTCCACCATCGCCAGTTACGTCAACTAATTTCCTACTAAACCCAATTTCACTCATGGATAGAGGGAGAGCTCGGCCATTTTTTCTCCTGCCATGTACTATTAATGATGCTTGAAATTATGCAAATAACATTGACGAGCCCAGCTGATTCTCGCCAGCGGAGAGGGAACGGCTTCGCTTTCGCAGGCCCACCGCACGGCCGGGCACTCGTGACGGCAGGCAGGGGCTCGGGCACACGCGCAGGGCAGGGGCCAGGAGGGGGTGTCAGACCTTATCAGAGGGCTTTGTTCCTCCCTCACCCCGACACATCTTGCAGCAGCAAAGCCAGATGTGGACTCTGCCCATCGCCCCAAACATCACTCCAGTGAGCCGGTTAATTAAAACGCCGAGACACAAGGAACAGAGAAAAGCCGGCTCATCCGTCCAGCCTCGTTGCTTCGTCAGTGGCCAAGACATCTGCCCCGAACATCTGTTTCTAAGCAGCAACAAACGCACGAGCTGTGTCTTCGTCCTGCCGCCTTTCCTATGCGGATCATTTCACCAGTCAAGGGCGACATTTCTGTCACGGAAGCCGAGCCAAGTCGCTCAGAATTCAGATGACCTCGCCTCCGGCTGACCTGATTTCTTTCTTTTTTTTTTTTTTAATGCAGAACTGGGGATTGAACCCAGGGGCTTGCTACACCCCAGCCCTTTATATTTTAATTCTTTTTAGCCTGACTTTTTTTTGGGGGGGGGGTCTTTTTTTCGGTACTGGGAATTGAACCCAGGGTGTTGTGCTTGTAAAGCAAGCACTTTACCACTGAGCTACATCCCAGCCCTTATTTTTCATTTTGAAACAGGTTGTGCAATAACTTGCTGAGGCTGGCCTCGAACCTGTGTGATCCTCCCGTTTCAGCCTCCCAAGTACTGGGATTACAGGCGTGCTCCACCATGCTCAGCTAGCTGATTTATTTTCAAATCAGCCTGGTGCTGCTCCCAGAACAGCACCTGGGCTGAGATGTGAGGCTCCAGCTCCTGCGTCTTCCCGCAGGCTCTGCGTGTATTCCATGGTCCCCCTGCCCAGGACTCCTGTCCGGGCTAAAATGGTTACCATGGGGTGTGTTGCACCCCACCACCCCTGCTCAGAATTCATATTTGAAGCCTTAACCCCCAGTTCCTCAGCATAAGGCCTTATTTGGACATACAGTCATTACAGAGGTGATCAAGCTAAAATGAGCTCTTGGGGCGGGCCCTAACCCAGTGACTGGTGTCTTTATAACAGGGGAAGTTTGGACTCTATCACACACACGGAGAAAGCCTGGCAGAGATGAACAGCGGTCAGAGAGCTGCATCGACTAGACAAGGGATGCCAAAGAACAGCAGCACACCAGCAGGGGCCAGGAGAGCCCGGGCAGACCCTCGCTCCAGCCTCAGAAGGAACCAGCCCCAGCTGGGCGTGGTGGCGCACGCTTGTAATCCCAGTACTTGGGAGGCAGAGACCGGAGGATCGGGGTTCGTGGCCAGCCTCAGCTACTTAGTGAGGCCCTCTGCAACTTCGTGAGACCCTCTTTCAAAATAAAGGATAAAAAATAGGG
>PVJS01046354.1:0-15864 GCA_004027185.1 Glis glis | reverse complement strand
CCCTAGTACCACAAAAAAAAAAAAAAGAAGAAGAAGACTAAGAAATCTTGAGAAGAGTGTGACCCTCACCACTGATCCCTACCCAGGGGTTTTCTGGATATTCCAAGTTAATATCTTGAGTCTTAATCCATTTTGAAAACAGCCATATTTGTGCTTCTAAAAATTTTCAAATTATTGGGTTCATTTAGCCCTGAGAGTCTCATACTAATGGGCTACTTCAGGCATAAGTATAAAATGATGGATTTACCAGGCTGCATGGCAACCACTTTTTCTATAGTTTTCTACTTTCAAAAATGAAGTAGTTGTAGATTGGTTTCAAGGTCCTTTCCAGCTCAAAGCAAAGCTAATAAGTAGGGAAAATGTCTGATGTATGAATGAAAAGGTAATAATCTCTTTGAGAACGTTAGGGATCATTTTCTCGTCCCAAAGTCTGTCACTTTTGAGAAGTTAGTTTATTTTGAAAAAAATTTAAGTAGAAACACTTAGCCTATGCTAGTATACTACACTTGGGAAAAAAAGAATATGATAGTATATGTGTTCTTTTTTTAAGTTTTTGTGTAGAGATAATAAATTATGGCTTTAGATTCCTTATTAATTGTCATGCAGCCATCTATTCTGGAAAGTTCTTTTCTTTTTCTCTTGTTAAATTGTTGTATTGTAGATCAAATTAGAATTTATTACAAAAGGAAAAACTTTTTTATGGCATGATGTAGAAGTTGAGGTTAAGTAATGTGGGGTGGGGAAAATGACAAGGAGAACTCTTAACTCCCACAAAGACTTAAATATTAATAAAAGGGAAAATCAAAAAAATACATGGAGATCTCAAAGCATCCTAAACACTTTGTTTAATTGAACTTTCTACCCCCTGTGCAGTAAATATTCTGTTAGCCATACAGGTGAGATTCTAAGAATTTCCAATTAAGTTGTGTTCTTGGTACCACAGAGCTCAAATTATATAGTTTGCCAAAGGAAATGTGTGCTGTGTCATTCTTGTATGGCTTCCAGTAGAGTTGCCATCTAATTTCTCCAAAACAGACATTGTGTAATGTTGTTGCTAATTCTTTCACAATTATAGTGTGATTTTTTAAAATCATTAACTACTTCAGTTGAAACTTATTTAAGGTATTTGCATCTAAGAAATTGCTTGCTTCTAAATCATGTGGGTTCCTTTTTTAGTGGCTTGAATTCAGACCCTGTTAGATTTAAGCAGGTTTCTTTGGGACGGAGGGTGGGCAGAGGTGGACAAAGTGGGTATTAGTGGTGCTCCAGTTTTGTGTATGATTAGCCTGGATTCCAGAGCAAATTGCTATTTTATTCCTTGCTCACATATAATGATGATATAGCTGACAGTATTTGTTTTCTTATATTATTAAAGCATTCTGAACTTTAATGTAATTTTCTCATTTGAATCTTTGTCTTTTTGAGCGTTATAGTGTTTTCTCTCCAAAAAATGACAGAATGCCAGAGGTTACATGATACAAAAGTGATTTATACATATTGTATCCACTTTCATTCTAAATAGTGGGAAAATCTAGATGAGCTCCTAGGTATTTAAGTTCCTTCTACAAACTACTGATTAATGTTGCTACAAAAGTAAAACAGAGGCTGGCCATGGTGGCACACACCTGTAATCCTAGTACTTGGGAGGCTGAAACAGGAGGATCACAGATTTGAGTCCAGCCTCAGCAACTAAGCAAGACCCTGTTTCAAAATAGAAAATAAAAAGGGATGTGGGTTTAGCTCAGAGGTAAAATGACCCTGGATTCAATTCCCAGTAATTTCCCCCCAAGGAAAAAAGTAAAAGAGAAAAAAACTTTATTCATATTAGGTTTTTGTTTTTAGAAATAAGATTATGGGAGCTTTTCTAATTATAAAAGCAATGCAGGATTGTTGCAAAAAATATGAGGAAGCTATATGAACACTAAGAAGAAAATAAGTCATGGATAATCCCAACCACAGATGGTTACATTTTAATATAACATTTCAAGGGTTTTCTAGGCCAGCCAGTGCAGTTTTGAGTTATGTATCTTAACTAAACAATCTCATAATAGTGATTTTGATTTGTATGAGCTAAATGAACTTCTTTTATTTCCTGGCCAGAATATATATAGCTGTACCAGTAAATAGTACACTCTTGAAATTAAATATGTGGTTTCCCCCAAGGAATTTTAAATTTAGCTGTCATCAAGACCTTCCTGTATCTTTGTATACTTTAAGACCAGCTTGTATGTAAAATGATGTGATATTCAAGTATGATAAGACATACATTGACCTCTCCCCCTTTAGATTTTAGGCATATATCTTTTTTTGTGGGTAGGATTAATGAAATTATCACTAAAAAATAGCTGTGTGATTAGGGAACACTTGTTTTTTTTCTTTTTTTCTTCTTTTTTGTGGTACTGGGGATTGAACCCAGGGGCATTCTACCTCCAAGCTACACCCCCAGCCCTATTTTTTATTCTTTACTTTGAAACAGGGCCTCACTAAGTAGCTGAGGCTGGCTGAGAACCTGCAATCCTCCTGTCTCAGCCTCCCAAGTACTGGGATTACAAGCATGTGCCACCATACCCGGCAACACTTGTTTTTTTTCTACAAGGATTTGAAGCTCTCATAGAAGTACTATTGCTGCAACATTTATCTATCTTCATTTAGAACTGAATTAAAATTGCTCGCTATACACTTTTGGAAACAATGTCAACATGGAAGAAAATAAGTATAGAAGTTGTGTTTACTACTATGCATATAATATTCTTAACCACTGAACTTGCAAGTTATGTTAACTTTATTTTAGAAATAAGAGAAATAAACCAAAAAAAAATTCCTGGTACAGCAATTATCACCTGCAGGTGGCCTAAAATTAGCATATTGAGTTAACTCCAGAAACAGCTTCTGAGCTGTGAAATGGAGTTCAGACAGATAGAGATTACACAGAAATGTTTGGTATATTGATGTAAATAACCAGATATTAAGATCCCAATCAGTGCATACAAAGTAAGATGAGACTACTAACAGCATAGTTAAAATGTCCGATGTAAGCCGGGTGTGGTGGCGCACGCTTGTAATCCCAGTACTTTGGGAGGTGGAGACCAGAGGATCTGGGTTCATGGTCAGCCTCAGCGCGCGCTCGCGCTCTCTGTCTCTGTCTCTCTCTCTCTCTTCCTGTCTCTCTCTCTCTCTCTCTCTCTCTCTCTCTCTCTCTCTCTCTTGCTCTCTCTCCTTAGTGAGGCCCTCCACAACTTCGTGAGACCCGGTTTCAAAATAAAGTATAAAAAATAGGGCTGGGGCGTAGCGCGGAGGTAGAACGCCCCTGCGTTCAATCCCCAGTACCACAAAAAAAAAAAAAATGTCCGATGTAAAACTTGATGCTAAAGAGAGAATTTTATTTAATGTGAACAGAGTAAAGTCTCCACTTATGCATACAGTATTAAGAATAATTTGTGTTCATGTACCCATAGAAGGCTTGAACTTGAATTTATTAAGACTTACAATCTGGTTAGAAGGAAACATAGTTTTAGTGTAGATAAAGGCATTAATCAGTTTAATAAAATATGTAGATTTCAGGTTAACTTTTCTCAGACTTTTCAATGTTATTATTATTTGACAGATAAGAAAAAGATGTTCCATTTTACAGCAAGAAGAAATAATTTAGAGTCAGAAATTAAAAGGGTAAGCTAATGAGCTGTAAGGAAGAATTTAGCTTTTACTTAAGAGGACTGTGTCTTAGCTGATGGATCATTTGGCCACTGAGTAGTCAACAAGTATTTTTGGATCTTTAATAGCCAGGCATCAAAAGCACTGTCTCTTCTCTAGTGTTAAGTTCTTAAAATTTCTTGAGTTTTAATTTACACATATAAAGAAAATATTTTGACGTGTCCATACATATAAAACCATCAAGAGAGCATTAATGTTTGGCATGTTATTGATATAATTTTGTTAATACAGTTATTGTCATTCAGAAAGGAGACATTCGTATATGTCATGCACATGGTATAAGAAAAAAATAGTTCCTGATGTATGCATTTGTATTTTCCCAATATTCCAATAAGCTTATTGTACTATACTTAAATATATAAATTTGTGTCTTGGAAGAAAACTGAATTGAACTTTATCACTCCGTGTGACTACTTATTAGTATTCATGTAGTACTGGGACCCCTGGTCTGTGTAAGAGTTCATTAGCAGGTCTCTTGGACTTTCCCAGTAGTTCTCTGAATGGATTGCTGCCTACAAATCTCACCCATTCTCTCCTTTTGTATAGGGGAGCTACATAGGCACTAACTACCCCTTCTAGATTTTACTTAGCTACTTTGCAATTAGTTAACAGGTCTTATTCCTTAACCAAATGTGCATGTGTGTGTATGTGTGGGTAAGGACATTTTTAATGCCAGTCTTCTCCTTCCTCCTTCCATTTCTGGTGATCTCAGGGCTTTGAGGAACTGAATAATAGCTTCTCTTCACAAAGTGATTGGGACCTTTTTATAATACATTAGCTAAGCATTATGATCCCCTGATGAAATGTGCTAAATGAAAAAAATTGTCAGATTCCGTTATGAATGCATATAATCTATCCTTTATAATAAAATATTCCATAGCTGTTAATATACCTCATGTATATTACATCTATTTTACTAACATTGGAAGCTGTCCATGATACTTTATGCAAATGTAAGTTGCATGACCTATTTAACAGGATGCACACACTTTTTATTTCTTTATATGTTTAATTCATTCCTCCAAGAAATAATTTTTTTTTTTTTTTTTAGCGGTACTGGGGATTGAACCCAGGGGCATTCTACCTCTGAGCTCCACCCCCAGCCCTATTTTTTATTCTTTATTTTGAAACAGGGTCTCACTAAGTTGCGGAGGGCCTCACTAAGTAGCTGAGACTGGCTGCGAACCCGGATCCTCCGGTCTCAGCCTCCCAAGTACTGGGATTAGAAGCATGCGCCACCACGCCCAGCAAGAAATAATTTTAAAAAATATATCAATTATATCAAATACATTTTATTTTTTCACACTTACATGCCTCTTTGTACTCTATTCCTTCTACTGGAATGTCTTTTCTGCCTAGGGAACTCCTTGTATTCTTTTAGAACTTAACCAAAACATAATCTGTGAAGCTCCACTTGATCCCATTCATATCTGGCCCTTCTCCTGAGCATCAGTGTCCTCTCTCCACTCATAGCAGTATCATGTAATGATTTATTTATGCATCTGTTTTCCCATTAGATACTGAGCTCTAACCATCTACCCTGGTTCTGGCAGATAATATGGCCTCAACTGAACACAAGAAAGACTCTTTCTTACATCATGTTGCTCCACGCTATAAGTTGATATGCATAGAGTATTTTGAGTGTCTTTGTGTCCTGGCATTTTGATAAAGTAACATTAAATGTATTTTGTGATTTCAGTTCTTTAATTCTTATCCATATGATTTTTTTTTCTTTTTGCGGAAATGGGGATCGAACCCAGGGGCATTTTACCTCTGAGCTACACCCCTAGCCCTATTTTTTATTCTTTATTTTGAAACAGGGTCTCACTAAGTTGCAGAGGGCCTCACTAAGTAGCTGAGGTTGGTCGCAAACCTGAAATCCTCCTGTCTCAGCCTCCCAAGTACTGGGATTACAAGCGTGCACCACCACGCCCAGCTCATGTGATTATTTTTAAAGCAGCTTCATTGAGGAATAATTTATATACCATAAAATCTACCTGTTTTAAGCATACAATTCAATGATTTTTAGTAAATTTATAGAGTTGTACAGTCATCATTACAATCTAATTTTAGAACAATTCCATTACCCCCAAGAAGTTCCCAACTAAAATATTTAAAAATATTAATAAAACTATCCAGCACAACCTCTGGGTGGTAAGTTAAACTGGACGACCTCAAATGAATCATTGATTTTGTCCCTAGAGTGTGTGTGGCACACCAGGCTTAAAGTCAGGCCCAGGTGCTTATCCTAAAAGGATAGTACAGGCTGACAGTAAAGGACACTAATTTCCCTTCAGATGCTTCTCTGTGACGTGTTCTGTGCTGTGTCCATTGTATACTAATATTACCTCATTTGGGATTCAGAATATAATAACCTGTAATGTAGATACCTTTCTTGTGGAACACATTAGGACTCTGCAGAGAAGGAAAAGGAAGTGTCTCACAGTCACACCACTGGTTAGTGAAGGGGCTGGGCTTAGATCTGGGTCCTGACCACACGCCACACCGCATTAGGTAGCAATCCACTAGCTGCACTGAGCAATGACTATGTGCTTCTATGAGAAGAGTGACCTTAGGAAATGTGTAAGCAATTTGAAGAGTTATTACTTAATCTGAGAAGAGAAAAGGTGGCTATGTTGAAAGGATAGGTTCTGAAATCAGCTTTTTCTTTGACTTGGTTCCATAAAGTTTGGTTTGAAGCCCGGGAAGCACATATTGAATTGGGTCAAGCAAACCTAGAAAAGAGAAGAGATAGAACTGTGTTTAAAAAATGATAAAATATTTAAAAAATAAAATATAGGTGCTGTTTGGTTATTAGCATATCTGATCGAGTTTGCTTTGGGGAGGTTTTTTTTTCCTTAAAATGTTTTAACACTGGCTAGTCTTTATCAACACAAACGGTCAATCATATTAGCTAGAATATTGGCTTAACTCTTGTAACAGAGATACAATAGTGGCTTAAACTAAATAGAAATTACTTTTTCAGATAAAAAGCTGGGTAGGTAATCAATTCTTAGTATATAGCTCCACAGTCGTTAGGGATCCTTACTTTTATCTCATTACTCTACCACTATTAGTATGTGGCTTTCACCTTGGTAGTCTAAGATGACTGGTCTAACTCCTTTTTTTTTTTTGGTGCTGGGGATTGAACCCAGGGGCATTCTACTTCTGAGCTACACTCTCATCCTTATTTTATTTTTTATTTGGAAATAGAGTCTCGCTAGTTTGCTGAGGCTGGTCTCAAACCTCTGATCCTCCTCTCTCAGCCTCGCAAGTACTGGGACTACAGGTGTGCGCCACCGTGCCCGGCTGGTCTAGCTCCTTTAATCACATGCACATTCTTGCCATCAGGAAGAGGAAGAGGTGAAGGAGAGGACATGAATTTCCCCCTCTTTAAGGGCATAACCAAGAAGATGCTTATGTTACTTTTCTTCATGTCTTATTAGATAGACTGTAGTCACAGGCCACATGTGACTGCAAGAGAAGTCAAATAAAATGTGGTCTTTATGGGAGGCACTGAGGGTGGGAAAGAGGCTGCGTGTCCAACTGAAAATTCAGTTACTGTGTACTAAGGAAAGAAGGAATGTTAGAGGACAATTGGCAATCTCTGCCCCATTACTCTGTGGAGATGAGTTTAATATGAAAAAAAGCAGACTTATACATGAAAAGGGAGATAAGGGAAGCTTTAGTCTTCAAACTTCCTTTTACAGTTTCTTCTGTCTTATCTGGGCCAAAAGATTTGGCCAAATCCATATACCTGTGTTGAAATTCCCCTGTGCTTTGAAGACATGTCTTTGTTTTGAAGATGGCAATATATGAGTCCATCTTTTATGACGCAGTACTAACTTAAACTTGTGTTTTCTCTGCAAAGTGTGTGTAGCTCCAGAGTTGACACCTGGATTGGTGTCCACATAGCAGAGTTTACCTGGGCAAAGTCTGGATGGTGTTTTCTCTTTTAAGAATATTCTAGAAAAAAATCCTCTCATCAGAACACTGTGCATCTTAATTAATATATAGTATTATTCAAGATAGAAAGCTCAAAACGTCTATGCTTGGCATACATTCAGACTTTATTATTATAAGAGAGTGTTGTCTCTTAGAGAATCGATGATAACTAGGAGTCAGAAATTCATGTTCTAAGCTGGGCATGGTGGCACATGCTTGTAATCCCAGTTCTTGGGAAGCTGAGACTGGAGGATCCTCAGCTACTTAGTGAGGCCCTCTTTCAAAATAAAGAATAAAAAATAGGGCTGGGGGTGTAGCTCAGAGATAGAATGCCCCTGGGTTCAATCCCCAGTACCCAGTACTGCCAAAAAAAAAAAAAAATTCATGTTCTAATCTCAGTACTTCACTATGGTGTTACCGTGACTAAGCCATTGGACTCCTGAACTTTTCTTGGTTAAGACTATCTCAAAATAGAGTTTAGAAGTAGCCTTTCTCATCATTATATGGATTTGGCCAACAATTTTATAAAATGCAACTGCTACCTTTTCCTTGTTGACTACTGGAGAGCACAGATAACCTCAACTTTAAGGATGAGTTTTACTCATGACTAACTGGGCCAACAAAAGAAATGAATGTGAAAGATCCACTTCATATTTGCCAACATGTCACTTGATAAGCATTCTTCTAAAGGCTTTTTTTATCTGAAAAGATTACTTGAGCTCTTAAGATTAGAAAGCTTAAGTAATCTTGGTAGGCAGAATATTTGTGATAACACATGTCCTTTTCTGAGAATGCATTTTGGGAGCCTTTGATTTCACTCTAAATCCTTTATTATTTGAAGATCTCTGGGCCAGTATTACATTTTAGGCAAGACTAATTTTAGCCAAGTTCACTGAACATATTCCTGGTGTTATCTCCAGTAATTTCATCTGGTTCCTTTTTCTGCACTCTTAACACAGCCAAGTGATAGAGAGTATAGAATAAGCTGCCGTCTGGGCAAGTGGCGAGCGGTGTCCTGATTCCCTACTTGTGTGGGTAGGTGTCCTTCAGACGGTCGCTTGCATCCTCAGTCACCATGTTTTATTTTCTCCTTTGCAGATGACACGATTGGTGCTGCCCGGCATGGTAGAAAGGTGAGTCACGAGCTCACACACAAACACTCTGGATGTGGAGCTCATGATTATTTATAGGGAGAATCCTTTCTTTGAAAATTTCATTAAAGTGACTAATGAACCTAGCCTCCGTGTCTTGGTGCCAGGCGAGTCACACGGTGGAGCATGAGTCACTGGCGGAGGAGGCCTTTTCCACTCTTTATTTCCCTCTCTAGGGCTGTGGTGGTTCCTTTAGATCAGGATTAAAAAGTCAGCCTGAGTCACCATCACTAACTCAATTGCCTGCTATTCTGAGGGGGCGGATAGAGTTCCTGGGATATTCCCGGGAATGCCTTCTTAAAGCTGCATCCTCTCAGAACCAAAGTCAGTGGAGTGTGATGAGGCAAGACGCCATCCTCTGGTTTTTCGGTTCTTACTGGAGAATGGATATATGAGGAACCTTGGCATGCTATGAAATGATCCTAAGATGTTAGAACAACCCTTGGAGGGAAAGGCAGTGACCTCCAGCCTCATCTGTGTTCCAGTTTGAATTGGGTATGACGAGGATATACTGGATGTCTTCATTTTTATTGAAAAATATGTGGTAGAATTTTTAGATTTGAAATAATTTGAAGTGTAAAATTGTAATTAAGCTCTGTTCCTTCCTTGGAAAAACTTGAATGATGGCAAGGCCTTCAAAGGACACCTGTTGGAAAGAGTTAGCCTTGCATCCTGAGGCAGCTTGGTCATTTGCTGAATTTAGGGCTTCATAGCCTTCCTTCTGCAAGATGCTTTGAGTTTGTAAGAGACCAGAGGAATCACAGCTTTGAAAGGGGAGCACCTAAGGACCCTACTTCTGTTAAGAAATCTCTGATCAGTTCCAGGCGGGGGTTACAGTTTGTTTTTATTGAGTACCTCTATGTGCCCAGTGTTGTACTGAATACTTAATATGTGTTAACTCGTTGAAGCATTGTAGATGAAATTGAGGTTAGGAATCCGTGTGTGTGTGTGTGTGTGTGTGTGTGTGTGTGACTGAGGATTGAACCCAGGGGCATTCTACCTTTGAACTATATCCCAAGCCCAATTTTATTTGGAAATAGGGTCTTGCTAAATTGCTGAGGACCTCACTAAGTTGCTGAAGCTGGTCTTGAACCTGCAATCCTCCTGTCTCAGCCTCCCAAGTACTGGGATTATAAGCATGCACCACCACACCTGGCAGGAATCCATTTGCTGAGCATTTATAGAGACTGATTAAGAAACTTCCTCAGCAACATTTTTTATAACTCCATCTTATATGTACTGTTTTGTATTTATTTATTTATTTATTTATTTATTTATTCATATTTTGTGTGTGGTACTTGGGATTGAACCCAGGGGCATTCTACCTCTAAGCTACACCCCCAGCCCTATTTTTTATTCTTTATTTTGAAACAGGATCTCACTAAGTTGCTGAGGCTGATCTCGAACCTGTGATCTTCCTATCTCAGACTCCCAAGTACTGGGATTACAAGTGTGTGCCACCACTCCTGGCAATTGCTTTATTTTAGTAAAAATTTTCTGTAAAACCTTTAAGCTGCTTGTTGTTGGTCCATAGTGGGGAGTGTGCTCCTCCTGGTCAGATATGGAAGTAGTAGTGGTCAAACCAGACCAGAACCCTAGAAGAGAGCAGAGTTGGAGAAGACAGAACAGAGCCAAGTAAACCCAAGTTTTAACATCTGCATATGACATGGTACTAATGTATAATAGTAAATCCATCTGTTATAAAGGAAATATTTGGGCTAGGGGTGTGGTTCAGTAGTAGAGGGCCTATCCAGCATCTGTGAGGCCTGGCTTCAATCTCAGGAAGGAAGGAAGAAGGGAATGAGGGAGGGAGGGAAGGAAGGAAGGGCAGGAAGGAGGGAGGGAGGGAGGGAGGGAGGGAGGGAGGGAAAGAAGGAAAGATATAAATCACAGAGGTATTAAAAAAGTGTGTTTGTGAACACCATATCAAAAGATATAATAGTTGTGTAATCATCTTGCAGAGCATAAAGTATTGGATTCAAAGAGCCATAGAAATCTAGTACTTTAAGTTAATTGAAAGCATCACTCCCCCTAATTTGATAGGTGAAGAAACTGAGATCCAAAGAAATGGAGTGCTATGGAGCTATACAATAAGTTAGTGAAGATTACAAATGTAAAGAGCTCAGAACTTCATTGCCACCTCTATAGACTTAGCCATTACCACAGTTAGAGTTGGAGCATTAGATAAAAGCAAACAGTGCAAAGAAAAGAATTCATCCATTCAACAAACATTCATTGAATAAAGTTTATCATGGAGTATTTAAAAGATGAATTGTTTCCTTGCCTTTAACAAATCAAGTTAAAGCTAGGCATGGTGCTATACACCTGTAATCTCAATACTTGGGAGGCTAAGACAGAAGGATTGCAGGTTTAAAGCTAGCCTCAGCAACCTACTGAGATCCTATTTCAAAATAAAAAGGTCTGGGGGTGTAGCTTGGATATAGAATACCCCTTGGGTTCAATCCTGTGTACCCCCAAAAGGAAGGGAGGGAGGGAATCATGTTGATTTTATCTGGGCATGGTGGTACACACCTGTAATCTCAGTACTTTGGAGGCTGAAACAAGATTGCAGGTTTGAGACCAGTTTCAGCAACTTAGCAAGACCCTCAGCAATGTAGTGAGACCCTGTTTCAAAATCAAAAAGGTTGGAGTGTAGTTCAGAGGTAGAATGCCCAGGAACTCCACCCCCAAGAGAAAGAAATCAAGTTGATTTTAAACTGAAGTTGAGAAATGATCTGGTGGAAAGGCATCAGAAGCTATGGACTGAAACTGACGTGGGGGTGATCATGGTACTTGCTAAGACTAGTGAGAAATGCCTGTGAATTCTATGAATCAGTACTTGGATTAGGAGAAGGAACATCTATGTCCACTTGAATTTAAGGAGTTACTAGGTGTATTAGTCAAGGTAGACTAACTGCAGTTAACTACCTAAAATCTCAGTGGCTTAACATAGTAAAGGCTTATTATTTTTTCCCTCACATCTACTGAATCATTCAGTTTCAGGGATCTGAAGCTCCTTCCATCTAGAGGCTCCATCATTCTTGGAGTCTGCGGGTTCTCCTGTGCATGCAGATAAAGGGAGAGAGAATGAGGGTGATTTTAGGGAAGGTTTCATGGACCAGTCCTGGAAGTTGCATACATTACTTCTTCCCACATTCCATTGTCCAGAACTCAGTCTTTCACAGGCTACAACTAACCACAAGGGAGGCCAGAAATGTTAGCTGTGTACCCAGGAGGAAAGAAAAGCTCCGAGTGAACGGATCATCTGAAAGCGGTCTTACTTACACATGATGAGTGGTTTCATTATAGCCTGCTCTTACACCACCTCAGAACAGCATATTTCCTATGGTTGGTTTCCATAGGGTTGGTATCTCCATTGAGTAACAGCAGTATCCTTTAGAAAGAGCCTTTGTTGTTTTTGTGGGCTTTTTATTTTTTTTTTTTCCTTTCACTGATTCTACCTCTGATGTATGAGATTTTCCAAACCCTCTAGAACTATAGCCTAGGGCCAACTGACTATCGCTAAACAAGTATCTATAATCAAACTAAGGTATTATTACCATAGAAGTAGAAAGTGCATAATTACATTATAGAGGAAACTTGCTCTTTCTACTTCTCTGGAATTATAAACATTGTGTACAGCGGGAGCCAGGAGGTGGTTGCCATAACAACCATGGAAAAGCTAAAAATAGCCTCTTTCATATTGTATTGCTTAAGGTGGAATTATGACATGTTATGGTGTTTTAGGGCAGGTAATTCTCTTTCATGTGCTAAATGTTTGCAAACTTTCTTCAACAAAGCAATATTTGTATAATGTAAGTATTTGGATTGCTGGTTCTAATTATATGCCTGACCCCTGTGTTCTAGGATTCTTTTCCAACATAGAGCTCTATTTCGATATATTTCTCTGTCTCTATTAGAGAACTGTCTACACCAATCTCAGTATTACGTTTTAGCTTAAAATGTGTGTGAGTGTGAGTATGTGTGTGTGTGTGTGAGTGTGTGTGTGTGTGTGTGTGTGTGTGTGTGTGTGTGTAATGACCCTGCAAGGGCGCGCTTATGTCTTCTCTGATAGGAAGTGGAAATGTGAAGAATTGTGACGAAGTCTTTTGCACACCTCCCTGTTTGCCATCAAACCTTGTGTACAGGTAGCTGTCCACACTGACCTAGCAGTTCCGGTTCTTCACAGCAGCACTTACACCTTCCCGCCTCCCTCTCCTCACCTGCTGCATGGGGCATTACTGAGGTTTCCTGAGGAAGGCAGAAATCAATGACTGATTTCAAAAGGAGACCTATTCCTGTATGACAGTAGTGTTTTTGTAGAGGTGAGGACAAGGATACTAGAAAGCCTGATAGAATGGTGGGACATTTATAGGACAAAGGCTTGCTAATTTTTAAATCCCAGTGACAAAGAATGTCTTATGGGGAACTGCACAGGTCTGAGGGAATTCTAGAGAGCATAGCTACAGAAAGCTATAAATGAAAGGTACTGGATTTTGTAGAGTTGGTTTGGCTTGTAAGAGGACTAATAATGGAAGAGAATACGTTCATATGAAAAGGTGCTTCCTTATCAGCAGTTGGTGTTTTCTGTTTTGTTTTTGCGGTGTTTTAGTTCTAGTAGACCCTCAATAATTTGCCCCAGAGACACCATTGTGTGACTGTATGAGTAAGCAGTGTGATGAATTAAGAATGTTGCATCACAGAAACTATTTCTTGACTTGTTTATTTGGATGTTTGTCACAACAAATTAGGAAATATGCTGAAGTATGAGCAACATGAGTCTTCATTATAGAACTTCAGCAAAACTCTTAATGTACCTTCCAATCTTAGAATTGCTCCCAAGCCCCCAGAAAATGAGAGATTAAACAGGGTTCGGTTTTATGTTTGTTTCTGTGTGCAATTAACGCAGCCCATTTCGTCCTTCTGCTTGATATAACAGAGTTGTCATGAGTCTGGCTGTGCCATGGAAACTGGTTTGACGTCACTAATTCTGCTTAGATGGAGGATTAGAGCTAGACAAAGTGGTTGATTTTACAGAAGAGTCCTTTGTGCCTGCCAGTCCCAAATGTTCACCCCCATTTCTATATAAAGAGTAGATACCGTATATAGTAGAGGATTAAGACAAGCTATGCCAGTGTGTTATTTGTGACTCAGACAAAACTGAGTTGAATATTATTATCCTTAGAGAGACAGAGAGAGAATTGGATGTGTCTGTGGGTGTGGGAAGGTTTTTGCTAGACAAATGTGTTCTTGACGGTAGGACAGCCTTTTCTTCTATCATTTGGGTACAATTATAAATGCTATCCTTTTATTTCTTAGGTCTAATACATTCTCACTTTATACAGCACTTTGATAGTCCTAGATTTGTTTTAATGTATTTGAAAATGCAAATACTGTGTTTTATATAAAGTACCCTAAAACTGACTTCACTTACTCAAAGTAGGTCTTCCCCCTAGAATTTTAAATCAGGTAGAATATTTGAAACACAAAAATCTTAGTCGCCTTAAGGAGTAAATAAATAGAGAAGCATAACTGTATAATTGTGACAAATTGGATTATTGATATTAGTTTTGAAAATGAGAAAAAGACTTATTATCTTTAAATGACTTTTCCTCTGTTGAAATCATGGCTTTGGTGAGTGAAGTTTTAAGAGTCTGTTTGATAAGTTTGATTTAATTTTTAAAAAGTATTTTGATAACGTTAAACTTTAACCTTTAAAGACTTTTAAACTGCATTTCATTTGTGAGGAATGAAATTTTAAAAAATGCAAGATTTTTGTTCAATGGCACACACAGCCGCCCCATCTAGTTTGAGTAGAATACAATACAGAATCTAGCTGATAAAACCAGCAACGATAGCCTAGAGCTTCAGCGAAAACATTATCTGCATCTCATTTGAACTGGCTTTTTCTTTTCTTGTGAGTGAGGATATAACAATTCCTGGTTATATGAGAAAATGTTAAAAACCCACACCTACAAGGATTCTTAGGCTGTGGGGGTAACTGGTCAGGATTTGGAGCTACTTCTCAGAAAGCATATTGTGTTGCATATGATAAAATAGCTCTTTGCTTCCCCTTGATTGGGATCTGACCCTGCTTAAAGGGGATGCATTCCAGTATATTATATTTTCTCTCTTTTTACAGATTTATTGACGTATATTTTATATACCATAAAAGTATCCATTTAAAGTGTACAGTTCACTGGTTTTTAACATATTCATAGAGCTATATAACCATTATTGAATTTCAACAAACTAAAAAGATACAAGATAATTTAAACATCATGAATTAATATTGTATTAAAAGTCTCCTGTAACAAAGCAGTTTTATTCCATTTTTATCCAAGGAATTTCTCATAAATATAGATAAAATGAACTCCTGGTACCTTAAAACTCCTCTTACCTTAAAATTTAAAAAGAAAAGGCTCTTCTGTTTCTGAGAGACAAGCAAAAAATAGAAGAATGATGTAATTCATCCATCAATCACTTATTTCCATCTTTTTTCAAAACCCTTAATAACATTTTTAAATTTGAAATTTTATTTCTATCACCAAAATGTTAATGGATTTCACTGCTTAGAGAAGTATGTGTTACTAATAAGGACTTTGGTTTAAAAAAACAACAAAAAAATCTCAAAACACCAACTTGTTTCCGGTGACACACATGAAGCCCAGGATCCAGACTTCCCTTTGATGGTTGGAGTGGCATCTTGCCTGGGGGCTGGCAGATGGAGCGGGTGACCTTTGGGGATTATTTCTTTTCAGATTTATGTCTGAAATAACTTAGATGCCATTTAATCATGTTTCCTCTGTTATTTTGCATAAAAGGGGTCTAAGTAGTCCCTTTTTTAATACTTAAAGAACAGACTTTCCAGAAGTAGATTTAGACAAAGAGAAACCAGGTTGAAGGAAAGAAACCTGACTTGGAGGAGGGGAGGTGGTGGGGTCAGATTTCTGTAGCTGAAGAAAAGGACCAGGCTGGGGATGTATGTAGCTCAGAAGTAGAGCACCTGCCAAGCATGTGGGAGGCCCTTGGTTCCATCCCAACACATGAGAGAGGG
>PVJS01046353.1:0-15861 GCA_004027185.1 Glis glis | reverse complement strand
TCAGGAGTAACCTGTCGCCGGCTAAGGAAACTAGCCAATCACGGTTGGTATCTCGACCTGGGGCCCGCCCCGACGCTGTGGGAGCCAATGGCTGGAGCACAGGCAGCAAGCCAAACAGGGCGCGGCTTACTCCGCGGTGCCGGCAGGGGGCGCAGGGCCTCGGACACAGAAGAGCTAAGGACTCGTGAGCAGTGGGAGGAAGCGGGCATCGATGGCGGGGCGCTGGAGGCCGGGGAGGCAGGGAAGGGACCTCGGGATGCGGGGACCCCGGGGACCAGGGGCAGGTGCGATTCCCTCGGCCTGCCTGAGCCCTGGCCGCAGCCAGGAGCCTTCCTGCCCCTTCCTACCCCAGGCGACGCTGCATTGCCCGTGGACTCTTCCTGTAGCATCCATGGTGCTGCATCTCCTCCCGAGGACGCTTGGAAATAGAGGCCTCATTCACAGGGTCTGAGGCGACGCGGTGGCGCACGCCTGTCATCTCAGTACTTGGGAGGCTGAGACGGGAGGATCACAGGTTTGAGTCTACCCTCGGCAACTTAGCAAGGCCCACAGCAACTTAGTGAAGCCGTGTTTCAAAATAAAAAAAATAAAATAGAATTAGGGTTGTACCTCAGAGGTAGAATGCCCCTGGGTTCAATCCCTAGTACTACAATAAATAAATAAATAAATAAATAAATAAAGCTGAGGCTGGCCACAAACCTATGCTCCTCCTGTCTCAGCCTTCCAAGAACTGGGATTGCAGACTGCGCCACCATGCCTGGCTTCCACTGCAATAGGTTCTTAACTGGGGTTTTACCTCTAGGGTGATCTTCGTTTAGATCAGGGATTAGCATGGCTGTTGGACCGGCTGTCTAATGTTTGTAAGGTTTTGTATGAACACAGCCACACTGTTCACTCACCGATGAATTATGGCTGCGTTTGTAGTACACCGGTAGTGTTGAGCAGTTGTGACATGGAATAGCTGTAAAGCGTGGAATCTCACCCTTTACACAGTTTTGCTGGGTCCTGCTCTAGTCGATCCTGCACACTGCTGCCAGAACCTTTGGCCATGTTATTCCCTGGCTCTCAAACTTGGAGTGCCACCCCTTCTCCCCACCTGAGTACACAGACCACCTCCTGTCATCATGGAGCAGCGTCTGTTACCTTTGCACATGCCATGGGGCTTGGTGGGTCAGCCAGTCTTCCCCTGGAGATAACAGACTTGTGTATAGAACTCTGGTTTCAGCTAGAGATTCACCATCTTGCTGAAACCTACAGAGGACACAGAACACAAGCAGCACGTGCTTTCAGAGGGACGACAGTCCTTTCCCCTGGCACCTGTCACATGTCACAGCTGCTTGGACACAGCCCTTCAGGCCACTCAGGATGGAGCCAGGGTGGCCAACTCCAAACCTCCCCTTCCCCTGCTTTCTCCCTGTTTGGAGCTGTCACCCTGCCGCCCAGCGCCACGCCTGACACAGAGGCTCAGTGCCAGATGCAGGTGAACTGCGTGCCCTCCCTGGGCCTCCGAGCACTCGCAGTGCGTCTGTGAGGAAAGGTGGCCACCTTTTCATTGAATGCTTTCTCTACCTTCTCTGGCAGGTGGGCATCAACTACCAGCCCCCCACTGTGGTCCCGGGAGGAGACCTGGCCAAGGTGCAGCGGGCCGTGTGCATCCTGAGCAACACCACCGCCATCGCCGAGGCCTGGGCTCGCCTGGACCACAAGTTTGACCTCATGTACGCCAAGCGGGCCTTTGTGCACTGGTACGTGGGAGAAGGCATGGAGGAAGGGGAGTTCTCTGAGGCCTGGGAGGACCTGGCGGCGCTGGAGAAGGATTACGAAGAGGTGGGCGTGGATTCTGTGGAAGCAGAGGTGGGCGTGGATTCTGTGGAAGCAGAGGCGGAGGAAGGGGAAGAGTACTGAGTGGGAGGGTGTGGCTGGCAACAGGCATTCCTCGTCCACTCTGGCCACCCCTCAGCACAGCTGCCTTCAGGGTGTTTACCATTAAAGTTTCTGTACAAAGCCCAGCCCCCTGTTCTGCTTGTCTCTGTCTCCGGGGATTCAGCCCAGGCTTCGCCTCCACGCTGTTGGAGTTGGGCTCAGCGACAGCACTGTTTAAGGCGCCACTGCCAAAGTGACTAAACTAGAAGGAAGTAACAGTGCAGATGCGAGGTTTCAAAGCACATCTGCTGACTCCTAAGGAAACGGAGTTAGGGTTCCCCCCGAATGTGCCACTTGGGGGGTCCCTCCATTGAGGAGACATGCTGACTGAAGCATAAGAGCTTAGAAATGCAGGGTTTACATCTGAGGTCTGTAGGGATGGAGTGCCCACCAGCCCCTAACACCACGGGTCACATGGGAAAGATCGGGCACTTTGGGGAGAAAGGGTCTTACTGAATTCTCCGTGATGTGCACAAATCTCTGAAGGTCACAACACACCCACCTTGACCTCCCATCTTGCAGTTGTGTGGTGACCTGGAGCAGCTCCCCTTCCCACTCACAATGCCACACCCGTCCCCAGCATGGGGACAGTCCTGGTAGAGAATGCCACACCTTTTGCTTTAAGGGAAGTGTGTTGACCTCTGTTTATAAAAGACCTGGCACAGCTGGGTGTGGTGGCGCATGCTTGTAATCACAGTACTTGGGAGGGTGAGACAGGAGGATCACAGGTTCAAAGCCAGCCTCAGCTACTTAGTGAGGCCCTCCACAACTTAGTGAGACCCTGTTTCAAAACAAAAGAATAGGGTTGGGAGTATAGCTTAGAGGTAGAATGTCCCTGGGTTCAATCCCCAATACTACAAAATAAATAAAAAAGCCTGGCACTGGGCTTGGTGGTACACACCTGTAATCCTAGTACTTAGGAGGCTAAGACAAGAGAATCACAGGGTCAAGGTCAGCCTTAGCAACTTGGTGAGGTCCTCAGCAACTTAGTGAGACCTTGTTTCAAAATTTAAAAAATAAGCCAGGCATGGTGGTGCACGCTTGTAATCCTAGTACTTGGGAGGCTGAGACTGGAGGATCCAGGTTCGTGGCCAGCCTCAGCTACTTAGTGAGGCCCTCCGCAACTTAGTGAGACCCTGTTTCAAAATAAAGAATAAAAAATAGGGCTGGGGGTGTAGCCCGGAAGTAGAATGCCCCTGGGTTCAATTCCCAGTACCTCCAAAAAAATTTTTTTAAATAGCCAGGCATGGTGGCACACACTTAGTGAGCTGTTTCAAAATAAAAATGAATAGGGCTGGGGACGTAGCTCAGAGGTAGAATGTCCTGGAGTTCAATGCCCAGTACCACAAAAAATAAAAAAAATAATAAAATAGGGCCAGGGGTATAGCTCAGTGGTAGAACACCCCTGGGTTTGACCCCCAGTACCACAAAAAAATAAATAAATAAAATACCTGGCAATACACATATTTTCTCCCAGATTGAAACACCAGGTCCAAGAAGGCAGTCACTGGCTTGAGTCTCTTGGTTAGCTGGGCTGTAGTCAAACTAGGACCAGCACACAGAACTCATTTGAAACCTTTGTTTTTAATATATCCAAAAAGTAACAAGCTGTTCAGAAGGGTGTGGCAGGAGACATGGCTCATGGCCTCTGCCAGGAGGGGGGGCTGTCCGTACCATCCTAGGTGCTCCGCGAGGCACTCTTCGCAGGCCCACCCCCTTTGGGCAGCCTGGTGGCGCTGGGCTGGCGGGGCATCCTCTGGCTGGATCCTTCCCGGCCACCACGTTCCGCCAGGGCAGGTGCTCCACCGAGAGCAGGCCCACCCTTGTTTCTCCCTGAGAAGACACAGAACACAGCTGTCAGGAACGGGGGACTCCATGGTCTCCATATACTCGTACCATGTTCCTCACATAGCGACCACGTCTGCATGGTACCGCCAAATGTTTCCTCTGGGGACCCCACCTCAGCCCAGAGCCCCAAGGCTCAGAACTGCCTAAGTCAGCACATCCAGGAAAGCCCTTGACAGTGCGCAGGGGGCTTCCAGGTGTCCCCCTGGGGCAGCAGGATGTTCTGAAAGCAGGAGCTGGGAGAGGCATGTCCCAGCTGGTCATCTGCCCCGGACTGCTCACGTGATCTGCTGTGGCAGATGGCAGGGGGGCCTCGCTGTCACACCCTCACCCATGCATGGTCTCACTGAACCATGCCATGGCTGCCTCAGTCAGCCTGACAGGCAGGGAGCACAGTGGTCAGCAGGGGCTGAGGCAGGTTTCTGACTCCAGAGGTGGTTTCCTACTTGTTTTTACTACTTCCCTAGAGTGTCCTTTAAACACAGCGATCAAGCCTTATTTATTTTCGTGTGTGGTGCTGGGGATTGAACCCAGGGACCTGAGCTACACCCCTGTCCCCCCTTTTAAATTCTGAAACAGGGTCTCAGTCGTGGGGGGGAGGTAGCATAGTCCTATAATCTCAGTATTTGGGAGCCTGAGACAGGAGGATCACAGTTTTGAGGCCAGCGCACAGTAACTTGGCAAGATTCTGTTTCAAAATAAAATAGAGCTGAGTGCAGTACGCATGCCTATAATCCCAGTACTTAGGAGGCTGAGACAGGAGGATCACAGGTTCGAGGACAGCCTCAGCAAGTAGTAAGACTCTCAGCAACCTAGTGAGACTGTTTCAAAACAAAAAAATAAAATAGGGCTGGAGGTGTAGCTCAGAGGTAGAATGCCCCGGGTTCGATCCCCAGTACCACAACAAAATAAAATAGGACTGGGGGTATAGCTCAGAGAGAGAACATCCTGTGTTCAATCCCCACCACAGAAAGGGGAGGAGAAAGGAGAGGGGAGGGAAAACGATCTCTCGAGGTTGCCCAGGCAGGCCTCAAAGTTGCTATCCTGTCTCAGCCTCCCAAGTACTGGGATCACAGGCGCGCACCACCACACCCAGCTCAGGCCTTTTATTCTTGGGTTTAGCTACCTGTTCTATGACTGAGTTCCGGTCGAGGTTTGAATGCTTAAAAGTCCAACAGTTAAGAGTTATCCTCTAAGGAGCCCATTGGTTCACATACCCCTTGATTTGCAATTTGCTTGTTCTCAGGTGTATGTGTGTGTGTGTGTGTGTGTGTGTGTGTGTGTGTGTGTGTAGGTAACCAGAAAGATTTGCCAAGCTGCACTTGGGCTAGAGCTTTATTTATTTATTTATTTATTTGCGGTACTGGGGATTGAACCCAGGGGCATTCTACCTCCAAGCTATACCCCCAGCCCTATTTTATTCTTTATTTTGAAACAGGGTGTCACTAAGCTGCAGAGGACCTCACTAAGTAGCTGAGGCTGGCCACGAACCCAGCCTCTGGTCTCAGCCTCCCAAATCCTGGGATTATAAACGTGTGCCACCATGCCCAGCCTAGAGCTTTATTATTATTTTTTTGCGGTACCAGGGATTGAACCCAGGGGTGTTCTACCTCCACGCTACACCCCCGGCCCTATTTTTTATACTTTATTTTGAAACTGGGTCTCACGAAGTTGCGGAGGGCCTCACTAAGTAGAGAGGGAGAGAGAGCGAGAGAGAGAGAGAGGGAGAGGGAGAGACAGGGAGAGAGAGAGCAAGAGAGCTGAGGCTGGCCGCGAACCCGGATTCTCCGGTCTCCACCTCCCAAAGTACTGGGATTACAAGCGTGCGCCACCATGCCTGGCCTAGAGCTTTATTTTAAAGGGCTGGCTTCTGGGCTCAGGGTTTTGACAGCATCAGCAAGACTGGGCGGGCTTGCCTGTGAGGCCAGCCCCCCACATGGGCGCCTCTTTCCTCTCGGCCCAGCAAGGTCGGCCCTGCAGGCTCTGACCAGGGCATGTCCCTGCTTGAGCCAAGGTGCTGTGGTCTGCATTCTCCCACCCCATTTTTCCTCCTCCTGAGTACAGCATCCTGACTGCTCTGTGGCCTGACCAGGAGCATGTCTGCCCTTACGGATCACGCCTAAGCTGGGGCTTTGGATAGTCCCACGCATCACCTTGTCGAGACGGCTGCCCAAAATACTGACAGGTCAACTGTGTTGCCAAACACATAGAAATGAGCTTGGCCTGCAGCAACTTCCTCAAACCACATATAAACTCCTCCTTGGGGGTGTGCCTCCGTGACCTCTGCCCTCAACGTCTGTCTCCAGAGGAGACCTCTACCGTCCCCTAATAAGAACCTCTCCCCTAATAAGAACCTCAGACTGATCACCCCGCCATGAGTGCTTTTCTTGGGAATTCCACTGGCCTCACCCAAGGGTGGTTTGGGGCAGTCCCTTACTGGAACTGCCCTGCTGCCACTTTAGGAACAACTCCAGCCTTGGGTTCAGCCCTTTGATCATGGGTGTGTGTGTGTGTGTGTGTGTGTGTGTGTGTGTGTGTGTCTGGGATTGAACCCAGGGGCATTGTACCTCTGAGCTATACCCCCAGCCTCTTTTATGTTTTGTTTCAAAACAGGATCTCACTAAGTTGCTGAGAGTCTCACACCAAGTTGCTGAGGCTGGTCATGAACCTGTGATCCTCCCATCTCAGCCTCCCAAGTCCTGGGATTATGGGCATGTGCCACCCCACCACCCACGCCTGACCCTCCTTGGCTTCTTAATCAAATCTAGTGAATCGCTTGCAGTAGGGGATTGTTGAGTTCTTGGGGCAAAGCTGCCTCGCGGTGTCTCGGGGTCCACGGGTCATTTCTGTTTCACTGTCTGTCACCTCAGGCAAGTGGAAGCACCCATGTCTGAGATGCTGGAGACTGGGCTCCACCAGCCCACTTCCCACGCACCCCAATCCTGACCCAAAACTCTCCCAGATCCCTGCAGGATAGGACAGCCCTCATAACTTCTGGAAAGTTCTTCCTCAGAGACCCAGGGCTCTTGGCTCCCTGGTGGGGCGGGAGGGTCACAATTGTGCCGTGCTTGGAGGCGGAGAGCCTGTCTTCGCTTCCTGCCTCATGTCCCTGGGCTTTGTTCATACTCGAGGCTCACACACACTTGATCAATAAAGATGCAGCAACAAGGTGCCCAGAGCAGCGGAGGGAGCAGACAGGCGCCCGGGACGGGGTGAAGATGGGCCCACTTGGCCTCCCGGTGACCCGTGAGACACAAAGCAGAGAACGGTCAGGACACATGGTCGCTGACTGACCGGTGGGCATGGAGCTCACCAGTGGGTGGCTGGGTCCCACCACCCCGCAGCATCCTTCTGGGGCGTCACAGTCCCTCCACAGGCCAGGCCAGGAGTGTGAGACTGTCCACAGTCACAGGTGCTCAGATGTCCTCGTGACGGGGGTGAGTCAGCCCAGCTCTGCCCACGCCAGTGGCAGGGCGCTGCTCCAGCCAGCTTTCCACTGTGCCTCCACCCCTGGGACAGTGACCAGGGCCCTCTGGAAACTGACGGATGACCAGGAAGTAGAAAAGGGTGCTGGGAAGGCCTGACTGCCAAGGAGCGGGTCTCTGTGTTCTGCTACGGCATCCCCACGCCTACACACTTCCTGCCACACAGGAGGTGCCCAGAAACATCCAGGGCTTGAATGGCAGCATGACACGGCCCCGGGTGCCTGCTCTCCAGGCTGGGGCTGCCTCTTGGCCCCGAGAGGCTGCAGACGGAGGTCCGATCAGCCGCTCCTGCTGTGCCCTCTCCCTATCCTGACCAGCCCCTATGCCCTTCACCACCCTCCCTGGGCCTGAGCTCCGTGCAACAAGGAGGGCTTAGAGGAGGGCGCGCCCAGAGCACTCCTAGGGTCCCACTCACCTGGCAACACCAGGTGTGATGCAAAAAGGGGACTCAGTGGGCAAGGGTGACTCTTTAAGAGACAAGTATAGCCAAGTGCAGGCGTGGTAGCACACACCTGTAATCCCAGCACTTGGGAGGCTGGGGCGGGAAGATCACAGGTTCAAGGCCAGCCTCAGCAACTTAGGAAGACCCTTGACAACTTAGCAAGGCTTTGTTTCAAAAATAAAAAAGGGCTGGGTGTGTAGCTCAGAGGTAAAGTGCCCCTGGGTTCAATTCTCAGTACCAAAAAATAAAAAAGGGACAAGTATATGTTGTGTGTGTGTGTGTGTGTGTGTGTGTGTGTGTGTGTTAGTGGGGACTGAACCCAGGGGCGTTCTACCTCCAAATTACACCCCCAGCCCTTTTGTTTTGAAAGAGGGTCTCACTACATATGTTGCTGAGGCTACGATCCTCCTGTCTCAGCCTCCCAAGTACTAGGATTACAGGCGTGCATCACCACGCCCAGCTGTATATGTCATTCTTATGGTACTGCTAAGGAGATTGGGAAAAGACATGGCATCCATTCCATCCTCCAAACCTGCCATCCAAGTAGAGGCCACCACCTGAGGCCAAGGTGCTTCTCATACCTGCGGCTGTGACCCAACGGTGGGCCACGCGGCTCCACTCCTTCCCCTCGCCTGCTGCTCTCCCACCCGATTGCGCCCTTTATTAATTTATTTACTGGCCCTGGGGGTTGAACCAGGGGCATTCTACCACTGAGCTACACCCCCAGCCCTTTTTACTTTTATTTTTGGTACTGGGGGTTGAACATAGGGGCATTCTACCTCCAAGCTGCACCCCAGCCCTTTTTATTTTGAAACAGTTCTTGCTGGGTTGCCAAGAATGTAAGTTGCTGAGGCTGGCCTCGAACCTGCGATCCTCCTATCTCAGTCTCTCAAGTATTGGGATTACAGGTGTCAGCCACAGTGCCCAGCACTTTTTTATTTTGTGTTTATTTATTGTGGTACTGAGGATTGAATCCAGAGGCATTCTACCTCTGACCTCTGAGCTATACCCTCAGCCCTGTTTATTTTTTGTGGTACTGGGGATTGAACCCAGGGGCATTCTACTTCTGAGCCACGCCCCCAGCCCTGTTTATTTTTTGTGGTACTGGGGTTTGAACCCAGGGGTGTTCTACCTCTGAGCCACATCCCCAGCCCTGTTTGGTTGTTTGTATGTTTTATTGTGATACAGGGGATTGAACTCAGGGGCATTCTATCACCAAGCTACACCCCCAACCCTATCTTATTTTTTAATTTGAAACAGGGTCTCACTAAGTTGCAGAGGGCCACATTAAGTTGCTGAGGCTGGTCTTAAAACTGCAATCCTCCTGTTTCAGCCTCCCAAGTACTTGGATTACATGTGTGTGCCACCATGCCCGGCTTTATTTTTTATTTTGAACAGTCTCTCACTAAGTAGCTGAGACTGGCCTGGAACCTGCAAGCCTCCTGTCTCAGCCTCCCAAGTAATGGGATTACAGGTGTGCGCCACCGTGCCTGGCCTTATTTTTTATTTTGAAACAGGGTCTTGCTAAGTTGCTGAGTCTGGCCTCGAACCTGCGAGCCTCCTGTCTCAGCCTCCCACATACTGGGAGAGCGAGCCCTTTCAAGTGGACAAGTCTCCCCTGCCAGAGTTCGCCTCTGGGCTATAGGAGTGTTGGCCCCATCCCCTCACACTGGCCTGACTACACATTCTAGAAATACTTTGCTTTTAGTCCACTGAGCCAGAAAGTGGCCTGGCCTTAAGCTGTGTGGCAGGGGTGACCCACAAGGCTATGCCCTTTCAGCTCAAAGCTGCTCTGGCCTCCTGTGGGCCAGTGGTATTTTCCATGGAAACAAGAGAGCACACCAACCCCCAGAGATAAGCCAAGAAACGCAACCTGCAAAAGGAGAGAACAGGCAGCAAGAGAACCGGAGGGAAGCAGGGGGCCCCGGAGAGAGAGGCGAGTACGAGGCAGCTGGGCCGTGGAGCAGAACCGGAGAGGCCGCAGGCCGCAGGGCAGAGGAAAAGGAGGGCCTCGCAGGGGGGCTACTGCTCCTGGCAGAGAGCAAGGCCTCTGGAGGTCAGAGAGAGACACAAAGAGCAGACAGAGGCTGGGTCAGTGAGGATGCCGGGGTATCGGTGCCCAGGGCCTCTCAGGGCAGGTACACGGTCCCCCGGCCCTGGCGCTCCTCCCCAAAGGGGCCCAGGCCAGTCTGAGGGCTTCCAGGCAGGGAGCCAGCCCTGGACCACCTCCCATTTGCTCCGGAGATCCTGCTGCATTTCCAGCAGCCACTAGGGGGCAGAAGCAACACACACAGAAGATGAGCAGAGGGGACCAGAGGCTCCATCACCAGCTTCCATCCGCAGGTCCCGGTCCGGACCTGAAGCGCGTGAGGACGCCCTTCAGACCTGGGCACGCACATGCTCTGCCTCTCAGGCCTCTTAGGGCAGCCAGGAGGCTCCTGCCCCACAGTCCTAGGAAGGAAGCTGGCTGGCCGGACCCCCGGACAGAACCTGAGCAGGATGGGGAATGGGTGAGGTGAAGCCTGCCCTGTTCCCCCAGGAGCCTGTAATGCCAGGAGGACAGGGACCACCCCTGAATTCCCGTGCTTGTGGACTGAAAGCGGGAGTGAAAAGGTGGGAAGACGCTGCGGCAGAGGAGCCCCAGACTGCTTGGACCACTCTGGGGCCCCCACTCTGCAACCGCCCGATCTGAAAGCGCACTCCCAAGGGAGGCAGCCAAGTCAGGGCCCTGGGCCTGCGGGACCTGCGGGTCCTGCGAAGAGACTGGAAGACAGGCCTGGGCATTGAGGGCCAAGCCCGGGCTACGCCCTGCCACCCCAGCCACTGGGGCAGAGAGCATGGGGCCCAGCTCTGACCTCGGGTCTCGGGCACGCTCGACATGGGCAGAGCCGCGGCCGCAGGGTCCTGAGGATCGCTCGCCAGCCTCTGACCGGCGCACATGGACTTGAGGGTCTGGAAGACGGCGAGGGGGGCCACGTTCAGATTCAGTAGGTCCACCAAGATCCTGGCGAGAACAAATACGATGCTCGGTGAGCCCTCCCCGCCGCCGCGTCCGGGACTCCAGGGCCACACCGGCGGGGACTGGTCTACACCGGCGGGGGCCAGGGCCGGGAGGAGGCCTAGAGCAGGGGTGTCTGCGGGTCAGACGAGAGCGAAGCCCCCACCCGCGCCCGCTCACTTGAACACGTCGGGGTCCATGGCGGCCCCCGCCGCCTGCGCCAGCTCGTACAGCTCCGTTTCCTCGGCGCTCAGCACCTTCTTCCGCCGCAGGGCTAGCTTCTGCAGAGTTGCCGCCTCCAGACCTGCGGACGCCGCGAGTCCCGGGCCACCGCCCGCCGCCGCCATCGGCGCTGCCCGGAGGAAAGCGCGCGCGCAGACGCGGCCCACCTGGCCCGGTTCGGCCCGGCCGGGCCCGGCCTCTCTCTGCAGCCTTCCGGCAGCCTCTGTAGGCCGAGAGGCAGCCCTAGCCGGGCGAACAGGCACCGGGGCGGGGTCACGCTGTCACTCGAGCCCTTGACGTTTATGGAGCGCCTACTGTGCGCCAGGAAGTGTGTTAGGCGTGGGGATCCCCTAGCGGAACGCAGAGACCCGCTCCTTGGCAATCAGGGATTCCCTAATTGGTTGCATTAGGCATGCGCGCTCAGGTACCAGCGCCCAGCGCAGTACCTGCCCTATAGTGGACCAACCAATGGCTACTGAATGAAGGGCTTGCAACGTCATTGGTAATTGTCTATCACGCGTCGGTTCAGCAGGAAAAAGCGCGCCTGGAGGTCCTTAAGACCTGCCCTCTGCTTGTGCGCATGCGCAATTCCAGCAGTGGCGAAAGCGTCAATTCGGGCGCGGATGCCGCTACTGCGCACGCGCCTCCCGCGACGGCCGCTCCTCCCCCCGCCCCCTTTCGCTCTGCACATGCGCCTTCGGAGACGTCGGCCCAAGGAGGTTGGGGCGTTTTTCCCGCCGGGCCCGAGGGGCGTGGCGCCGCGCGCAGTTTGATGACGACATTGCGGCGCCGGGTGGCCGAATGGCGGCTTCCATTCCTGAGGCGAGCGGTGCTAGGGGTTCTACAGGTGAGTGGCGGGAACCGCGCGCGAGACAGCCCTGCGTCCAGGCGTCTTCCTCAAGCCCACGCCGAGGCCGTCTCCGTTCCTCCGCGAGCCCGGGGACTCCGGCTGCTCTGCCCGGGGCGGGGAGGCGAGGGCCGTATCCGCGCCCTCTGGCCGCCCTCCTGGGCTCTGCCTTTACCCCACCTTCCTGCGCGGCCCGCACCCGGTCCCGGTAGGGCTCGTGAAAGTTCGTTGAACGAGTTACGGGAAAGAGAGCTTCGAGGTCAAGTCGAGCCTTGGGCCGGGCGTGGTGCGCACGCCTGTCATTCCAGTCCTTGGAAGACTGATCGCAGGAGGATCGCAGGTTCGAGGCCACTCTCCGCAACTTAGCGAGACCTTGTTTCAAACTAAAAGGATGAAATGGGGCTAGGGGTGTAGCTCAGAGGTAGAATATCCCTGGGTTCAATCCCCAGGACCACACACAAAAAAAAAAAGAACGGAAGGAGGGAGGGAGAGAGGTAAAGAAAAGAAAGCTCTGAGCAAATAGACACTTTCATTTTGTCACCTCTGAAGCCCTGTCCTTACCAAACAGTCCGCAGTTTTATCTTGCTTTCATCATTTTGGAAACCTGGGAGGCGTTCCTTTTGCCAAATTGCGGAGGTTAGCATTTCTTTTCAACACCCCAACTACCTACATGACGTGTGTGAGTGAGTGTGTGTGTGCGTGTGTGTGTGTGTGTGTGTGTGTGTGTGTGTTGCTGGGGATTGAACCCAGGGACATTCTACCTCCAAGCTACACCCCCAGCCTTATTTTATTTTTTATTTATTTATTTATTTATTTATTTATTTTGCGGTACCAGGGATTGAACCCAGGGGCGTTTTACCTCCGAGCTACACCCCTGGCCCTGTTTTTTATACTTTATTTTGAAACCGGGTCTCACGAAGTTGCGGAGGGCCTCACTAAGTAGCTGAGGCTGACCGAGAACCCGGATCCTCCGGTCTCCGCCTCGCAAGTACTGGGATTACAAGCGTGCGCCACCATGCCCGGCCTCCTATTTTATTTTTTATTTTGAAACCGGGTCTCACTAAGTTGCTGAAGCTGGCCACGAACCTGAGATCCTCCTGTCTGAGCTTCCCAAGTACTGGGATTATAAGCATGTGCTACCATGCCCGGCCATCCCTATTTTATTTTTCATTTTGAAATGGTCTCACAAAGTTGCTGAGGCTAGTTGCAAACCTGTGATCCTCCTGTCTCAACCTCCGTACTGGGATTGCAAGCATGTCCCTCTCGCGCCCGGCCCCTACATGACTTCTTATACCCAGCTGCTCTCCCTCCACATAGACTGCCAGTTGTACCAGTGCCTTTAATTGTGTGGTAGGTAGACCTGTGCCAAGAAAGCCATCACTAGCCCTTCAGTGGGACTCTGCAGTCTAGCTCTGTGCTCTGTCCAACTCGGTATTTTCTCTTTCTAACCAGGGTGGGCAGAGAGGTAGGAATCTGGGGAGCCATTCCTAATTTTTGTTTTGTTTTTGTACTGGGGATTGAACCCAAGGGCATTCTACCTCTGAGCTGCACCTCCAGCCCTTTTTATTTTTTATTTTGAGACAGGGTCTTGCTAAGTTGCCCAGGCTGGCCTCAAACTTGTGATCCTCCTGTCTTAGCCTCCCAAGTACATTCCTAATTTTCTGATGGCCCGTTCATAGGCTCCCTTGAGAGAGCTTACTATTCTCTTCACTTCATTCATTGCACAGAGCACAGGTGATATACTTTACCCATCTGTCTACAAGAGATTTGTGAAGGGGTCTGTTTATTTGAATCTTGGTTGTGTTGTTTACTAGTAAGGTGGAGGCAAATGACGTAGCCCCTTTCTGCCTGTTTCTTCATCTTTACTGACCTCATAGGCTGTTGTGAGGATGTATTTTCTATTCCTTTTTAACAAACCTAGCAGCTTTAAATAGCAAACGTTTGTCACCTCACAGTTACATGGGCAGACGTTCAGGCAGACTTAGTTGGGTTTTCTGCTTAGGGCTTATGTTTTGGTTTGGTTTGGTGTTTGTTTGTTTTGTGGTGCTGGGGATTGAACCCAGGGGCATTCTACCTCCAAGCAATACCCTCAGCCCTATTTTTTTTATTTTTATTTTGACACAGGGTCTTGCTAGGTTGATGAGAGTCTCACTGCTTACTGAGGCTGTCCTTGAACCTGTGATCCTCCTGTCTCAGCCTCCTGAGTACTGGGATTACAGGCATGCACCACCACACCTGGCCTGCTTAGGGTTTGATAAGGCTGTAATCGAGGTATGGGGACTTTTCTTTTTTCTGCAGCCTCTGGGGAGGAATCTACTTTCAAGCTTAGGTTGCTGGGAGAATTCAGTTCCTTGGAATTGTACAACTGACTACCAGCTGGGGACTGCTCTACCTTTTTTTTTTTTTTTAGTACTGGGAATTGAACTCAGGGGCATTCTACCTCCAGGGGTCTCACTAAGTTACTGAGGGTCTTGCTAAATTGCTGAGGCTAGCTTCGAACCTGCGATACTCGTGTCTCAGGCTCCCAGATACTGGGATTACAGGCGTGTGCCACCATGCCAGGCTTACTCAGTATCTTAAGGTCCACTGATTTGGGACTTTTAATTACATCTGCAAAATCCCTTCACAGCAGTACCTAGATGAATGATTGAATAACCAAGAGATAGGAATCTGGGGGTGGGGTCTCTTTAGAATACTGCCTGTCACTGAGAATTAGATGAGGAAATCTATGGAAAGATCTCAGAACCAGCCCTGGCATCTAGCAAGTGCTGTACAGCCAAGGGTTCACCACCACAGACTGGGCTCTGAAGTTGACAACCATAAACTGAGAGAATGGTATTCCTATAAAATGTGGGAATTGGCAGTGCTCTATGTGGGCGTTGCACAAGTGTTCTAGGCATTGTAAAGCTATATCGTGTTCTTTTGTGTAACAGATGCTGAGCTTTTGTCTTCGTGTTTCCACAGTGGTTTCCTAAGGCGACCATCCCTGACTCTCCACGGGAAGCCGCTATGGCGTTCCCTCATCTGCAGCAGCCCAGCTTCCTGCTGGTAAGTATGAGTTGCCTTCGGGAGTGTCCGTAACAACAGTCCTATAGCTGAGGGACTTGAGCATCCTTTCCACTGGTTGGAAGAACTCTAGCAGTTGCCTTTGAGGGACTCATGATGGAAACTTCCAGCCTTGGGTTTAGAGTGCTTAAGCTTGGCTGTGTCTCCTCATTAGTGTAGGACTTAAGCTTTTTATTCAACCTCTGAGCTCTACTTTTCTTATCTACAAAATGAACTGGCTCAATTGCCATTTTCCCTGCTTCCTAAAGTAGTGGGTAGAGCAAGTGAGAAGAAGATGCATCAGAATGTCTGTGACCCCAAAGTCCTCGTGCACGTATGAAGTGTTCTGATAATCAGAACTGTCGTCAGCAAAACATGGAGGGATGCTGGGGGATCTGGCTGGGACAGCTAGCACTCATCATGCGTATTAAACATGATGCCGGAGAGATTGGGTATGCGGCAAGTATCAGTGAGGAAGCTTCCTAATTTCATTCCCAGGAGATTCTTTTGTAAACATTTATTTGGAGACACATTCTTCCTCGGTGCACCCTGCTAGAGCTAGTAAATAGGCCTGATCCATAGCCTGAACAACCTAGGTCTCCATCTCTGACTCGGGCCCTGTGGAATCCACCCACATTTGGAACAGGGTCTCACCTGGGAGGCTGAGACAGGATCGCAGGTTCAAGGTCAGCCTAGCAACTTAACGAAATCCTGTTTCAAGACAAAAAATAAAATAGGGCTGGGGATGTAGCTCAGAGGTAGATTACTCCTAGGTTCGATCCCCAGTAAAAAAAAAAAAGCGCGCGCGCGCGCTCTCTCTCTCTCTCTCTCTCTCTCTCTCTCTGAGGGAGGGCACTAGGAAGCAAGCCTGAGAATCACTGGTATAGAGGGTAGAATTAAAACTTCTCGGCCGGGCGTGGTGGCGCACGCTTGTAATCCCAGTACTTTGGGAGGTGGAGAACAGAGGATCCGGGTTCGCGGCCAGCCTCAGCTCTCTCTCTCTCTCTCTCTCTGTCTACTTAGTGAGGCCCTCCGCAACTTCGTGAGACCCGGT
>PVJS01046352.1:0-15861 GCA_004027185.1 Glis glis | reverse complement strand
CCCTGTTTCAATATAAAAAAGTAAAAAGGGCAGTGGGTTAGCTTAGAGGTACAATGCCCTTGGGTTCTATCCCCAGTACCACCAAAAAAAAAAAAAAAGAAGAAAGAAAGGGAGAAAAAAGCCTGAGGCACAGAGAGGTTTAGTAACACGGTTAAGGTCCCATACTTCACGATGAAACAGTCAAACTCAAGTGTCAAAGTCCATGGTTGCACATTTTTTCACACTCCCTTTTGCAGAATATGCTTTGATTTGTTATGTCTGACAAATGTACCAACCATTGTCATCATTTTAATACTACAGTTAGGACTAAAAATACCGCATACTCCACTTCTCAGGTAGGTGTATACCATTTAATCCTAACAGGTTTCTGAAATACAGATGTGGAAAGAGTTGAAAAATTCTATTTTAAAAAAACCTAATCATTGTTAAAATTGACTCAAATTAGAAGCTTGAAACTGCTTATTAGCTAGACACCCCACCCCACAAGAAAATGTACACAGCCACAGCCTCATAATTTTTCCTTGAGGAATTAGAATTGAATAAATCCATGTAGAGGAATATTAAGGTGTCATGAATTGATACAAGAATGGAAAGACATGTAAGACTGTGGAATTTGGCATTTGTCTCGTTTCCTTTTTTTTCCTTTGCGGAACTGGGGATTGAACTCAGGGGCATTCTACCTCCGAGCTACACCCTCAGCCCTATTTTTATTCTTTATTTTGAAGCAGGGTCTCATTAAGTTGCAGAGGGCCTCGCTAAGTAGCTAAGGCTAGCTGCGAACCTGCGATCCTCCTGTCTCAGCCTCCCAAGTACTGGGATTACAAGCATGCGCCACCAAGCCCAGGTTGTCTCTTTTTCTTCTTGAAAACCAGAACTTGTGGTTGTACAACATGATGACCAGGTCATTTACTAGCCTGCTAATAGTCTAAGAAAAAGCTTAGTATATTACTATATTCTACACATTGTTCAAGGGATTCACAAATACTATTTTATCTTTAAGCTAACCTTATGATGTGGGTGTTCTCTATTATCCTCATTTTAGAAATAAGGACACTGAGATCCAGAGAACATACTCAAGGTTATCAATCCAGTAAGTGATAGAAATGGGATTAAAAGCCAGGCAGTCTGGTTCTATAATTTTTACCACTGTGCCGTACTGTACTGCCTCTTGGAGATATGTTCTTGTCTTTATTTACTATCAAGGACACACAAAGAAAATGCAGGGTCTTGTAGCTATTATGAGGCCACTCTCTACAGGTACCAGTCACTCATGGATAACTTAGAAGCAAGGAACCTCGTACCACCACAGAGATCTTCACACTTATCCACAGAGGATATATTCCAGGACTCCCAGGAGGTGCATGAAACTGTGGATAGCACCGAACCCTATACATGTTATTTGGTTTTTCCTGTACATACGTGCCTATAATAAAGTTTATTTTATAAATTAGGCACAATAAGATATTAACAACAACTGTGTAGCTGGGTGTGGTGGTGCACACTTGTAATCCCAGTACTTGGGAGGCTGATAAAAGAGGATCGCAGGTTAAAGGTCAGCCTCAGCAACTCAGGAGGCCATCTGCAACTTGATGAGACCCTGTTTCAAAATAAAAAATAATAAAAAGGGCTACGGTGTAGCTCAGAGGTAGAATGCCCCTGGGGTGGGGTGTAGGTCAGAGGTTCAATCTCCAGTACCACCAAAAAGGGAAAAAAATAACTGAATCTCAATGAAGGAAACACCCAAGAATGTTGGATGTGCTTGCTCTCCCCCACCTCACATTTTCCATTTAATATTTTTGAAGCACAGCTAACTACAGGTAACAAACTGTGGAAAGCAAAGCCAAGGATAAGGTGGACTACTGTATATATCAAGAAATGACTGGATATCTTTCCTGAGCACACAGTTGGCCTCTGTATGGCCCATTAGAACCTGCTTCATACTTGAGGAACTGGAATACTTCATGAAAGAAAGCTCCTTCTGTATAAAGGTATGATTTTATTTAGGGGTTTTTTGGGGAGTGAAGAGAAGCTGAACTCATTAATGCAATGTTCTACAGAAACAAATCTGAATTTGAGCCAGGACTTGAGAAATTGTTTATACATCTGCAGCTATGCCAGTACTGCAATTAGACACAATGCAACATTCCTCAGCAGTTTCTTTTTTGAATGAAATAGGCTTTCAAATGCAGAATATGAGTCTAGCGAATGAAAAATATGGTCTATGTCCCATACCAAAACTGCAACTATAGCAATAAAGTGAGTTTTAAATTAATTAATGATATTTACTTTTATGTTGCTCTGATTTTGTCTCCAAGTCTTCTTCCCTGGTTAAAAAAAAGTGAAAAGAAGAATTTCAAACCAAAATGAAAGCCAGCATTTTTACTGAGAGCACATGCAAATTTATTAAATAATTAGAGAGTTAATATGCTAACATGGTTATATTAGTATTTTAAATCACACTATAGAAGACAGTGATTGGTTAGAATTATCTATACAATCCAATTTCTTATGAGCATGACTGCTGTGTACTCACCCATTCTCTCACTCATCAAACATTCACTTACTTGCTGAGCACAGAGCTAGGTGTTAGTGCTCCTAATTATTTATGGATTTACAATTATTTGCAGATTCAGTGTTCATTCTGACATGTGAACATTTAATCAGATTATAGGTCATTGATCAGGTAGATCAAAAATACTTTTAAAAATCCAAATTTGGCTAGTAATTAGAGCATCTAACATTTACTTGGCACTTACTACATACTGGGCACTGATCTAAGCCCTATGGATGCATTTTCCTTATTAATCTTCAAATCTACCCAAAGAGGTAGGTAGTTACAACTTTTATCCCCATTTCATAGATAAGGAACTACAGTTCAAAAAACATAGGTGGTATTTTTTTGTGTGTGGTGCTGGGGATTGAGCCCAGGAGCATTCTACCTCTGAGCTACACCCCCAGCCCTATTTTTTTATTCTTTATTTTGAAACAGGGTCTCACTAAGTTGTGGAAGGCCTCACTAAGTAGCTGAGGCTAGCCTGCGAACCCGGATCCTCTGGTCTCAGCCTCCCAAGTACTGGGATTACAAGTGTGCGCCACCACACCTGGCTCAGAGGTGACATTTAAATTCATATAATCTAGCTCAGAGGTAGAATGCCCCTGTGTTCAATCCCCAGTACCGCCAAAAAATAAACAAATAGATAAATAAATTCATATAATCTACAATTAGGGTACATGTTTCTAACTACTATCTAAAATAGCATTTCCAAAAATGCTAAAATGCTTTTAAAAACTTCATAAAAATTCAAAGCTTTAATCTTTATGTTTAAACAATTTCAGTTTACAAAGAGTGAGCCCCTGTATTATTAAGCAAAGCAGATGTTCCTAAAAATTCCAATCAAAGCCTAGATTAAGTTCCTAATTCTTGGGGTTGCTGTCACCCACACTAGGTACATGGGTCCCCTCTCTGCATGGAAGAAACATACTTTTTGTTCTTTCCTTCTTGGCAGGAGCCAGAGTCAGGCACTCTCAGGGAAAGGTTGCACTGTTACAATCTCTTCACTGTATACTTAACTTACATTTATTAAAATATTTATCTATGTATGCATATATGAGTTTTATATCTACACAACCAGATGTACATATGTATTAGACTTAGTGGGAATTACCATATAAAATCAGTTTCTCAATAAATATTGATGTGCCCCATTTTAAGGAAGCCTGATCTACGGAGGTCCAAACTTATTTCTAAAGGAAACCTAAGGCATAATTATTAATTTTACTAATTAATTCTTGGCAAAAACATTAAGAGATGCAAAGGGAAGATATATTCAGCTTATAAGGAACATATCTTTTTTCTGAAAAGCAAGGTAGAAGTATTCATTCTTTCAACAGAGTCAATATAGACAAAATGATTGAGCACCTGTACAATATGCTAAGCTCTGTGTTTTGGGGATATGCAAAGTTGAAGTGCACACAGAGCTTAGTCTAGCAAGCGAGATGGAAAGCAGGCAGTTACACTGAAGCTGAGAAGAAACTGGGAGGCCTGTCATCACACAACATGAATCTCTCACTGACATGGGGTACAGGGGAGGAGCAGCGGAGGGGAGGGAAAACTTACCTGAAGGAAATGGCCTAGAGATAGGAAATCTGATGGAGAAGGAGAAGCTAGCAAGGGGGAAAGGGATGGGGAGGCAAAAGCGTTTCAGAGACAGAACAGTAAGTGGCAAGTCCACAAGGCGAGTACACATAGGAAAGGCAGGCGGGGGGGGGGAGACTGCTGCTGATATTGAGGCTACAAAGATGATGTTAGCTCGGACTAGAAAAGCAAGCAGCAGAAAGGAAAGCAATGGGGCTGGAAAGAAGTAGGTGGATATGAGAGGTATTTAGGAAACAAAAATCCACAGGATATAGGAATTTTTTGACCAATTTGAAATGGGACAGGAACGAAAGGAGGAGCTAAGGTTCCAAGCTGGGGTGACTGGGGGAATCACAGTGCCAGTCACTGAGATGAGGAAGAGAAGGTTTGCAAGGAGATGCATTCATTTAGGGTATGCTGAGTCTAAGTTTCCTATGGGAAATTCAAGGAGGCAAATGATAATAAGTACAGACCCAAAGCTTAAGACAAAAATCTACACTAAAGGTACAGATTTAGGACCTGAAACCATATTGGACATTCGATCTCTCACTGGCAATATCCTGCCATAATTCCATTCTGTACTCAATGCTAATTCAACAAATATGTATTGCATCCTACTAGTTGCCAGGCACTGTGCTGGGTTCATGATTCTATTCAATGCAAAGAAAAACCAAACGCACAAAATCAAAGAACCAAAAAAAACAGTTTGACTCATTTTTTATGAAAAATTAACACATTTTGATTTGGTCAAATTGTATATATTTGGCTTAGCAAGTAAAAGTCTTAAAGGATTGCCTAGGATGGATTGGTGTAATCCCCATTCCTCACAGAGCAATGGGGTACAATGAATGAGATTTATGGTGTAAATAATGCTTCAATTTCATTTGCAAATCATGATGGATGATGAATAACACATCTTTCGGTCCATGCAATTTATTCATTAAGCTGCCTTCTTCTCAGGAATACATTAGGCAGTCTTAAAATGAGGCAAATCCAAGCTACTCCCAACAAAGAGCTGGATTGCCAAAGGCAGGAGACTCTAAAATGAAAGAAAGCCCGATTTGCTTTAACATCACTAATTGTTTTTCTTTTTTCACTTTTGAGTGGCCATTTCATGAAAGATACTGATTTGAGAAGCACAAGCTATTTTTGACATAATCATTTTCCAAAGTAAGTTCAAACCTGAAAGACGACAATGGATCATGGTTAAAAAAGAAAGGGAAAAGGTTCCTTGCAGGCAGAACTCAAGAACAAACTGCTACTACTACTTTTAGAGGCCAAACTGGTTTTTCATGTGTACACAAACTCAGAAAATGGACTGATGACAAGTAATATAATAAAGATGGGTACCTTTTGAAAAAAGTCTACATGCTTGAAAGAAAGAGTATCCAATTCCCACTGCAGAAAGAAAGTGTAACGCCATTAAATAGGAATATGAAAAAGGAAAAGAAATGAGATGATACCAAACAAAATTTTCTTTGAGTGCCTAATGATTTGAGTGGGTCTTAGACAGTCTCTTCATCATCGTGTTCCTCATCCTAAGATGCACCATGTCAGGAGATCAGCTCTTAGAGGACAATTAAGCAAGGAGCCTTCACCACAGGAAAGGAATAGTCTAGTGTATTGTGTACTTTTTATAGTCTGCCATTTTTTCACTTTGTCTTCATAACAACCCTTTGCAGTCAGTAGGTATTATGTCCTTATTTTACAGACAAGGAAATTGAAATGAAGGGAGGGTAAGTGAACTGCCTAAGGTCACACAGCCAATGGAACCTGAAATCTGTCTTCTGCTTAGGAATATCAACCTATTCTTATAGCTAGTCTTGGAGGTAGCCCCTATTTTTGTCATTATTCTTTTTATTTTTTCAGAATATTTGAAATTTCCAGGATTTTCAATATAGTCAACATTATTTGTTTAGGGCACGGTTTATAGTTTGGAGTGTATTTTATATTTCACAACTATTAATTATTTAACTTTCATTGTCTTAACCTGCTTTTATCACCTCTTTGTCTTAACCTGCTTTTATCACCACTTTTTAATCTGACCCATGCTGGGGATGAGCTATATTTTTATGCTCATTATCCTTGGCTCAAGTCTTCTCTGAATTTCCAAGCAGTTCCCTATACTAGTGAAGTCCCTGATTCTACTTAGAGGAGAGGGACCAAATTTAATTTCGTGGCCACCCATTATATTAATTTAGGGACTTGAAGACCTTTTAAATACCTCTCCCCTAAGAGACTCTAAAGGCAGCTCAAAGAAACCTTTTGGGGCAATAGGTCCATATTATTTTCAGAGTAGTTAAACACGATTATAAGGCTAATTATTTTTCCCACAGAACTTAGAAAGGAAGTGTCTATTACACAACTAAAATAGACTATAAAGATTAAACTAGAAAATAGACTCTGTAACAGGAAATTACCAAAAAAGTTTATTCTATTTACCAGCACCTACTTAGAATATATCCTATTATCTAGGCCATTCATATACTAGAAGCACATAAGAACCAAATAACAGTTTAATTTATCATAGACATGCACACATATACGTATAACAGTTTCAAATACTTTCTGCCACCTGCGGAAGAAAAGTGTGAGTTTGATGATAGTAAAATTTTCATACTCATTTCTTTTTTTTGTGGTACTGGGGATTGAACCCAGGGACATTCTACCTCTGAGCTATGCCCCCAGCCCTATATTTTATTCTTTATTTTGAAACAGGGTCTCACTATGTTGCGGAGGGCCTCACTAAGTAGCTGAGGCTGGCTACAAACATGTGATCCTCCTGTCTCAGCCTCCCAAGTACTGGGATTACAAGCGTGCGCCACCACGTCCGGCTTTTTCATACTCATTTCTAAGGCTAGAATACTCAGTGATGAGATGTTCATCATCATGCACTATTTTCTCACTACATTTTACAACTGTATTATAGTCTCGAACTTACTCCTGCCTTTTGCAGTATCGTTTAAATATGAACAAAGATGCTAAGATAAAATTTCAATTTATTAAAACTGAAGAAAGAATTCAACATTTACATCAATAGCAACAAAGTTAACACTACTAGCAAGACAAGAGCTAGAGAAGGCGAATGTGATGTTTTACCATGTTTAGTTGAAAAAAATGGTGCTCTGGATCTGATCAAATTTTCAGATGGAGGTACCACGAATTGGATTGGCCTCACACGCTTATCTGTCATGTTCCTGAAACCAGCCTGTTGGTTCTCAAATATGCTTCTAATACTTTCAAGCTTGAGTTGTACAGTCTGCATTTGAACCTGTAGGTTACATTATAAAACATATTTTGAATGGGGTCATAAAAAACCCTATTACATTTCTCAGACCCAGACAGTCAAAAAATAAGAGTTTAAAATATAACCAGAAGAAACTTAGAAAAGTAACAGAAAGGAGATTAATGTATTTTCTTCACATGGACATAAAACCAAAATCTCAACCAAAACATCCAAAGGAAGAAATTTATCAAGCAGTCATGAACATGGTCATTGCAGAGAGTGATTTGCCCTCATTGGCTAGAAAGGATGTTGGCTGGAAAAGACATATTACTCTTTCCCTATTAAGCATGAGAAGGCCACCAAGTTATAAAAACAATCAAATGAACAAGATTGTAATAGTACCCTGTTACATTTTCATAGCCTTCTCTATGTCTTAACAGACTCCTCAGAGCCACCAGTGGATAACATATCCTTCTACCTCTCCTAGATGCTTTGAGGCAGCCAGAGAATCACCTATTTATTGCCACACCACGTTTCTGATTTCCTAGGGAATCTCCAAGGATCTACAGCTAAGCATGGATTTAGATATCACTCCAAACTTAGAAACAATTATAAGTTTTTTTATGTTTTTGTTTTTCAGTACTAGGGATGGAACCCAGGAGCTTTCTACCTCAAAGCTACATACCCGGCTCTTTTTATTTTTTATTTTGGATACAGGGTCTCAGTAAGTTGTTGAGGGCCTCACTAAGTTGCTGAGGCTGGCCTTGAATCTGCACTCCTCCTTTCTTAGCCCCCCAAGTGCTGTGATTATAGACCTGTAACACCATGCCCAACCCAATTATACATTTTATCAGTAAATAGCATTGCAAATGCACTTACCTATACTGGAGAGAGTCACTCGTGGCATCTCCAAAGGAACAGTACTAGACTAAGCCATAGGTGTCCACCTTTCTCACACTGACATTCTACCTGTCCCCCCTTCCCCAAGAAGACCCAGATCCTTTCTTTACCCCTTCATTTTCAAACCAAGTAAGAAAGTCAGATATAGGTCCACCAAAAATCTGTGGGTGGCCACTGCAGCATAAAAAAAGATGAAATATGTGTGAAGTAGAGTACTGTTGACAAAGGCCGAACAATCTTGAGCAGCTTTGGCCCTTGCTGCAAGGATGCACAAGAAAATGTATGGGAGTTTAAATAATGGAATCAGAGCTCACAAGGGAAACTACACTTCATTATATAGCAAGCACATGCCTTTGGATTCTTTGATGCTTGAAAGCAGCACTACTATCTACCCTAATCCTTAAAGAGGTCTGGGTATGTGCAAGTTGACAGAAAGTTAGCTGTGAGATGGTAAGACTCTTACACTACTCTAATTACAGTATTTTTTTTTTGTGGTACCGGGGATTGAACCCAGGGGCGTTCTACCTCCACACTACACCCCCGGCCCTATTTTTTATACTTTATTTGAAACCGGGTCTCACGAAGTTGCGGAGGGCCTCACTAAGTAGAGAGAGAGAGAGAGTGTCAGGGAGGGAGAGAGAGAGAGAGAGAGAGAGAGCGCGAGTGCTGAGGCTGGCCGCGAACCCGGATCCTCCGGTCTCCGCCTCCCAAAGTACTGGGATTACAAGCGTGCGCCACCACGCCCGGCTCTAATTACAGATTTTATTTTTGTTCAGTTAAAAAAAAAACACCTCTTACCTTGAGTTCAGGAGATAAAACAACATCAAATTCATACTGTAGGGTGTCAGGATCACAATTTATAAACGGCAGAGCCATTTCAAGAAAATTTTCAATGTCTTGAAGTGCTTTCTGAGCATCTTCTTTAGACTGAAACTTGTCTATTTCCTGATTAGCTAGAAGGCATTCCCCTTCATCACAGCACTGACGGGCCTGGTGAGAAAATCAAGAAAAAATATGAGTGAATAAAGAGGAAATATGTTTGCCATGAAGAGAGCAGCTATCCACCCTGCTATTCAAAAATAAAGATATCTGGGTTCTGCTCCCAGAAATTCTGATTTAGCAGCTCTGGGCCATAAGCCAGACATTTATACTTCACAGTGCTCCACAGGTATTGCTGATGCACAGCCAAGGTTGGGAAGCACTGCATTTATTTCATAACAAGTAATTTATTCTGCAGGAGTCTGGCCATTTTCTCAACATTAACGCTTTAGTTGCAAGTTATTTTCCCAAACTCAATAACTGAAATATGAAACTTCTAGCAAAATATAAAGTGTAAGATAAATTCATATTGATTGCCAAGGATAAGTATAATAAATGTTTCCTTATTAGAAAAGGAGATGTACAGACCAAAATATTTATATTCAGATATGATGTCTACAAGTCATACTCCTAGTTTATTTTCCATTGCCAAGACCAGATCTGTAGGGTAACCACTCAGTCATTGTCTAATGAGAAAAGGGGTCAGACTCACAAGCCATGGAAGAACATTTTCTGCTCACTGTTTAGTTTATTGCTGCTGTACTATAAAATGTAGACGGGATTTCAAGCTTCAGCAAAATGTCCCCAAGACTTTTAGTGTTCTGAGTACAAACTACCACCAGTAGAGGCTTCAGAGATAACACTTAAAATAGAAAGGAAGCCATCATCACCATGATCTCAACATTCAAAACAGAGGGCAAAATTTGTATTATGCTGAATTTGCTATCAATACTGCATGGGTAGATGGATTGAAAAGCCATAATCGAACTCAGCCCTTAAGACCTCTTACAGATTTAAATCCAATGCTTTACCAGATTTTGCCCCTCATATAACCCTGAGAAAATAAGTTGTTTCATAAAGCATAAGGACAAAGTATGTCAGGCCAGGAGAACCCAGGAAAAAATGCATACTATTATTCAGAGGTGGATCATTTTCCATCACGCTACCTGCTGTAGGAGTTTATGCATTTTGAAGGTCCTGCTGAGCTGTATCCGCTTTGCTTTGATCTCATTAACCAAAATATCGGAAAGGTAACGGAGCTCATTGCACCTCTGGCAGATTAAATCAAGTGCATAATGGTGATTTGCTGCAAGCCTGTGTCCATGTAATATCACAAATCGGGCCTTTGCTAATAGATCCTGATTTTAAGAAAGAAATAATACAATGACTGTGTGATGTCTGTACATAGAGAGGAAAATAAGAAGAAAATAATTAAAACCAGGTGTGGTGGCACACGTCTGTAATCCCAGTCCTTAAGAGGCTGAGACAGGAGCATCACAGGTTAAAGGCCAGCCTCAGCAAGTTAGCGAGACTCTCAGCAAACTAGTGAAACCCTGTTTCAAAACAAAAAGTAAAATGGGGCTTGGGGTATAGCTCAGAGGTAGAATGTCCCTGGGCTCAATCGCAGTACCATACACACACACACAAAAAAATCACACACCATGACCAAGTTGGTTTCAATCCAGGGATGTAAGAATGGTTCAATATAAGCAAGTCAATAAATATAATAAAGCACATAAATAGAATCAAGGATAAAAATCATAGGATTATCTCAATGGATACAGAACAAGTCTTTGGTAAAATTCAACATCCCTTTCATGATAAAAAGCCCTGAATATATTAGATACAGAAGGATCACATTGCAATATAATAAAGGTACAACAAGCCCATAACCAACATCATATTGAATGGGGAAAAATTGAAAGCATTTCCTCTAAAATGAGGAATGAGTCAAGGTTGTCCACTCTCACCATTCTTATTCAATAGAGTATTTGAAATTTTAGCCAGGGTAATCAGGCAAGGGAGATAAATAAAAGCCATATGAATAGGAAAAGAGGAAGTCATATATCCCTGTTTGCAGATGATATGATTCTATACTTAGAAAACAATAAAGATTCTACCAAAAGTCTCTTAGAACTGATAAGCAAATTTAGCAAGGAGCAGGATAAAAATTAACATACAAAACCAGTAGATTTTCTATAAATCAATAATGAACCTGCTGAGAAAAAAATCACAAAAGCAATCCCACTCATAATAATCTGGAAAAGGTTTTAAATGAAATACTTACAAATAAAGCTAACCAAGGAGGTGAATGAACTCTAAGATGAAACTTATGAAGAAATACAGAAGAAAAGAATCGAAGATGACAGTAGAGAAATGACAAACCACCTAGTGAATGAATTGGGAGAGTTAATATTGTTAAAATGGCCATACTATCAAATGCAATCTGTAGATTCAATGGAATCCCCATGGAAATACCAATGGCATTTTTCACAAAACCAGAAAAAAAGCCTAAAATTCATATGGAAGTACAAAAAGCCTGCAAAAGCCAAACAATCCTGATCAAAAGAGCAATACTGAAGGCCTCTTAACACCTGACTTCAAAATCTACTACAGAGCCTCAATAACAAAAGCATCATGGCATTCACATTAAAAACAGACATGTAGACCAATGGAATAGAATAGAGGGACCATAAATAAACCCATGCACCAACAGCCACTGATTCTCAACAAAGCTGCCCAAAATATACACTGGAGAAAGTATATCCTCTTCAACATATGATGCTGAGAAAACATCCACATGTAGAAGATTGAAACTAAACCATTATTTCTCACAAAAATAAACTAAAAGTGGATCGAAGAACTTAATGTAAAAACTGGAACACTAAAACTACTAGAAGAAAACATAGGGGAAACACTCCAAGATATTGGCACAGGAAATGATTTCCTGAACAGCACTCCCAAAGCCCAGGAAACAAAAGTAAGAATCAACAAATGGGATTACATCAAATTAGAAAGCTTCTGCCCAGAAAAAGAAACAGTCAACAGAGTGAATAGACAACCTACAGAGGGAGAGAAAATCTTTGCCAGCTATTCATCTGACAAAGGATTAGTATCTAAAATATGCAAAGATGCCGGGTGTGGTGGCGCACCCTTGTAATTCCAGTACTTTGGGAGGCAGAGACCGGAGGATCTGGGTTCACGGCCAGCCTCAGCTCTCTCGCTCTCTCTCTCCTTATCTCTCTCTCTCTCTCTCTCTCTCTCTCTCTCTCTCTCTTTCTCTCTCCTTAGTGAGGCCCTCCACAACTTCGTGAGACCCGGTTTCAAAATAAAGTATAAAAAATAGGGCCGGGGGCGTAGCATGAAGGTAGAACGCCCCTGCGCTCAATCCCCGGTACCGCAAAAATAAAATAAAATAAAATATGCAAAGAACTAAAAAATTTAACAACAAAATAATAAGTAATCCAATCCAAATGGGCAAATGCCTAAACAGACACTTCTCAAAAGAAGAAGTAAAAATGGCTGATATATGAAAAATGCTCAATATCTTTTACTCATCAGGGAAATGCAAGTCAAAACTACACTAAAGACGGAGCAGTGGTGCATGCCTACACCCCAGTATTTGGAGGCCTATAATTCTAGGACTAGGAGGATTGCAAGTTCAAGATCAGCCTTATCAACTTAATGAGACCATGTTTCAAACAAAAAAAAATTAAAAGGGTTGAGGATGTAACTCAGAGGTAGTATGCCCCTGGGGTCAATCCCCAGTACAAAATAAAAAGAATACATCTTAAAAAGTACGGTCTTGCTTTCACATACTAGACAAGGAAGCAAAGATAGAACTTGTTAAGTATTAAAGCCATCAGTCCAAGCTTTAAGACTAGTAGGAACAATGCCAACTGCCTCGTTTGAGTGCTTAGTATATATTCCAGGTGCTGTGCAAAGTAATATATATATCCATCCCCACAATCACTATGCAAAATAGGTCATTTTATTCTCAATTTATAGATGAGGACATTGAGACATAGAAATCAATTTACCCAAGGTCACTCAGCTAGTAAGACTAAGTAGGCCTGTCTGTGTCGATGTTTGGTTCAGCTGTGCATTTCATATAGTGGGTATTTAAGGAATTACGTTCCTGTATGTTTCCATCACTTCCAAGCACGAAATGTAATTCATGATAGATATTTTTCTAGCTTTTCCCCAAATGATTTACAATCTTGTTCCAACTGGTGGGCTTAAAACAGTTTACATCATTATTTCAGAGGCTTCCCTTTAAAACTATATGTCACAACCTGCAGTGTTACCCTGGAGCTGCATTGAACAAAACAGAAGTTAAGACCAGTATCATTGGGCCAGTATACAGAATACTGTTATGAAAGATTAAGCATAATAAAGGCCTAAATTATTTAGTACCACTGAAACGTAAGTCTTAAGCCAGGTATACTGGGGTACACCTATAATCCCAGTACTTGGGAAGCTAAGACAGGAGGATTGCAGGTTCGCTAGCCAGACCCTGTTTCAAAATAAAAGAATAAAATAGGGTTGGGGGTGAAGCTCAGTGGTAGAATGCCCCTGGGTTCCATCCCTAGTACCACACACATAAAAAAAGAAAGCATAAGTCTCCTACTCCATAAACACAGCAAATATCTAAAATATAATCTTACCTGGGACTTTTCATCTAAGATTTCCAATTTTTTAATTTTTTGTTTTACTTGAGTTATATTCCCTGTTACATCACCCAGCTCTGCTTGTTGATTTAATAGAAGTTCAACTTCATTCACGAGCTAAACATAGGAAATAAATAGGTTTTTATTAACCAAAAAATTATTAAGCATTCTCCCTTTATGATCAAATTTTGTAGAAAATGCTTTTGTTTTATTTTTTATTATTTATTTATTTATTTATTTATGCAGTACTGGGGATTGAACTTGGGGCATTCTACCTCTGAACCACACCCCCAGCCCTATTTTTTATTCTTTATTTTGAAACAGGGTCTCACTAAGTTACAGAGGGCCTCGCTAAGTAGCTGAGGCTGGCGGTGAACCCAGATCCTCCGGTCTCAGCCTCCCAAGCATTGGGATTACAAGCATGCGCCACCACGCCCAGGTCAAGAAAATGCTTTTAAACAGGAATATAACATGGAAAAATTACACAGATGGAAAATATTTTGTTAGTTTATTCACAACAATAGATATAATCTATTAAAATTGAACCTAGATTATCAGCATATGCTCATGATTTATACAGGGTCACTATGTGTATGTGCAGTCATACATGTATAGACATGTATTTTCATATATGTTTGTGTGTACATATGCATATGTGTATATACATGCACACATATTACCCAGCTCTACGGTGAATGGTCCTGGAAACAAAGACCGTCTCATAGCAATGAATATACTTGGCAACTGATTTTTTAAAATTTTATTAGGGCATAGCCGGGCGTGGTGGCGCACGCTTGTAATCCCAGTACTTGGGAGGTAGAGACTGGAGGATCCGGGTTCGCGGCCAGCCTCAGCTACTTAGTGAGGCCCTCTGCAACTTCGTGAGACCCGGTTTCAAAATAAAGTATAAAAAATAGAGCCGGGGGTGTAGCTCGGAGGTAAACCGCCCCTGGGTTCAATCCCCGGTACCGCAAAAAAAAAAAAATTATTAGGGCATTGTAATTTTACATAATAGTGAGATTTACTGTTATATATTCATACATGCACATAAAATAATTTGGTCAATTTGATTCCCTAAGGCAACTAGAGCTTAATCTTTAACCATGGTTCCTCAGGAAAATGGCTGCTTCCAAGGCTGAGGCAGAATAGGTGCAAGATAAGTTTGGAACATCTCTTCATGCCAGAAAGTAAAGAGGTAATTTTTTTTAAATCTTGGGACATAGCCAGGCGTGGTGGTGTATACCTGTAATCCCAGTACTTGGGAGGCTGAGACAAGAGGATCACAAGTTCGCAGCCAGCCTCAGAAAATTAGTGAGGCCCTCTGCAACTAAGTAAGACCCTGTTTCAAAATTAAAAAATAAAAATAGGGCTGGGGAAATAGTTCAGAGGTAGAATGCTCCTTCCTGGGTTCAATCCCCAGTACCCCCCCCAAAAATGGGGGAACATGTCAGAAAGAATAGCCAATTTGAAACAGCAAAACAGTTAAGGACAGTAATAGAAACCGGGCATGGTGGCATGCGCCTGTAATCCCAGCTACTCAGGAGGCTGAGGGAAGAGGATTGCAAGTTCAAGGCCAGCCTGGGCAACTCAGTAAGACCAAGTATTAAAATAAAATAAAAAGGGATGGGATGTAGCTCAGTGCTATAGCACTTGCCTAGCATGTACAAGGCCCTGGGTCCAATCCCTGGTACCACAAAAAAAAAGAGAAAGAAACAAGAACAGTAATGAATTCTAAACCACGAAAATTCAAGGAATCTATGAATCACATAAACAAATGACAAAAAAGGAAGGCTCTTGCTTCAGCACAAGGCCTATTGTGGATGGGTAAGGGTTAGAAAAATCATCACTGTGCAGCCACCATAATAAAGATTAATTCAGGAAAGCATCGTAAATTCATGCTTAATCTACAAGAAATCTTGATGAGAAGCAAGTTGTCTAATTGTATTGCCTTGAATTTTCTCCCCACATGTTTTCTACTAGTTACAGAGAAATGGGTGGGTAACTATACAATGCAGAAATTCAACAACAATGACTGGTTAGCCAAAGTCCACATCAACAATGAGAGGCAGGTGAGTTCATTCACCTTCAGATGTGATACCCTGAGAAGGGCA
>PVJS01046351.1:0-15861 GCA_004027185.1 Glis glis | reverse complement strand
GTAATCCACTCATCTGTTGATGGACACCTAGGTTGGTTCCATAATTTGGCCACTGTGAATTGTGCTGCTATGAACATGGGTATGCATATATTACTGTAGTTTTCTGGTTTCAATCCCTTTGGTATGATACCCAGTAGTGGTATAGCTGGATCATATGGTGGATCCATTCCCAGTTTTCTGAGGAATCTCCACACTGATCGCCATAGTGGTTGAACTAGTTTGCAATCCCACCAACAGTGTAGAAGAGTCCCAGTTTCCCCACATCCTTGCCAACATTTGTTGTTGTTTGACTTCTTAATGATTGCCATTCTAATTGGGGTTAGATGAAATCTTAAGAGTAGTTTTGATTTGCATCTCCCTGATTGCTAATGATGTTGACATTTTTTCATGTATCAAACCTTTCCTTTTTAAAACTTGATTACCGCCGGGCATGATGGCGCACACTTGTAATCCCAGTACTTTGGGAGGCGGAGACTGGAGGACCCGGGTTTGCGGCCAGCCTCAGCTCGCTCTCTCTCTCTCTCTCTCCCTCTCTCTCTACTTAGTGAGGCCCTCCTCAACTTCATGAGACCCAGTTTCAAAATATAGTATAAAAAATAGGGCCGGGGGTGTAGCGCGGAGGTAGAACGCCCCTGCGTTCAATCCCCGGTACTGCAAAAAAAAAAGTTGATTACCTCAGGTATTTTGTTACAGTAATGCAAAGCTTACTAACATATCTCATGATTCTGTAAGTCACTGGTAACATATAAGCAACCCCTTTCTTTTAAAATTAGCTGGAGCAGGTACCACAGCCAAACCCAGACTGAAATACCTGCCATATACCTGTGGGTAATTTGTGACCCATTCCTGGCCAATAAGAAGTAAGTAAAGCCTTGGACCCTTATAAATCTATGAAACCACCTTACCATTCCTAGACTGCCTACTTATAGATCTATTTTATATGAGAGGACAAAGTCCTAATTTATGTAAGTCCCTATAGTTGGATCTTTCTTATTAGCATCTCAGTGCAGTTCTTAACTGATATAGTAAGCAATGAATGATGCCTGTCATAGTATTAAAAAAAACTGGGTACCGACTGATGGTTGATGAACAAAGGCACTGAAGCATGAAATAGCTCTGTGTGTGTGTGTGTGTGTGTGTGTGTGTGTGTGTATGTGTTTACTATAATTCAAAGTGTAAAATAGGAAGTTGTGGAGAATAAAGCCAGTGACATTAGGTAGGGGTTCATAAGTCAAATTAAGGGGTTAAACTTCACCTTTAGATCATGGGGTGCCATTGAAGGAGTTTAAGTATGTTACATCTTCAGGTTTGTATTTTTCATAGGTTATTTGAGTGCCATCAATACTGAAGTCTAGGAAAACTGTTAAGGCTTCACATAATAATGTGAACTGTTATGAATACCTGCAATAATTCTTATTTACATTCATGAATGTAAGTATATCTGTAGGGGAATTCTTTAAGGTGGAATTGCTGAGTCAGTGTATATACACTTAAAACATTGAGAAACATTGCCAAGCTGTATTTATGAGTTTATGCTCCAGTGGAGCAACACTCCTCCTCTGCTCACCCTCACCAAGGATCGGTGTTTTTTGTTTGTATCATTCTGATAGGTGAAATGTTATTTCATTGCTTTTTTCCTTTTATTTGTTAATTTTATTGGTGCACTATAGTTATACATAATAGTGAGATTCATTGTTACATATTTATATGGTCACATAGCATAATTTATTTCATTGCTATTAATTAATTAATTAGTGGTACTGGGGATTGGACCCAGGGGCATTCTACCTCTGAGCTATACCCACAGCTCTATTTTATTTATTTATTTATTTATTTATTTATTTATTTATTTATTTATTTTGGGACTGGGGATTGAACCCAGGAGCATTCTACCTCCGAGCTACACCCCCAGCCCTATTTTTATTCTTTATGTTTGAAACAGGGTCTCACTAAATTGTGGAGGGCCTCACTAAGTAGCTGAGGCTGGCCATGAACCAGGATCCTCCAGTCTCAGCTTCCCAAGTACTGGGATTACAAGCGTGCACCACCACACCCGGATTAAACACATGTCTTTTCTTATGAAACCATGATAATTTATTTCTAACAATCACCAATTAATGTGGAACAGATAATCCCCACTTTTACTCCATCCCAAACACTCACACCTCCACAACAGGACTTTCCATTTCATTCCTTTTTGTTGTTTATTTTTTATTTTTTGTGGAACTGGGGATTGAACCCAGGGGCATTCTACTGCCAAGCTAAACCCTCACCCTATTTTATTTTTATTTTGAAACAGGGCCTTGCTAGATTGATGAGAGTCTCACTGCTTGCTGAGGCTGTCTTTGAACCTGCAATCCTCCTGTCTCAGCCTCTGACAGTACTAGGATTACAGGCATGCACCACCATGCCCAACTAAGTTTATTTAGTTTTTATTTATTTATTTTTTTATTTATTTGGTACTGGGGATTGAACCCAGGGGCTTTCTACCTCCGAGCCACACCCCCGCCCTATTTTTTATTCTTTTTTTTTTGCGGTACCAGGGATTGGACCCAGGGGCGTTCTACTTCCGCGCTACACCCCTGGCCCTATTTTTTTATACTTTATTTTGAAACCGGGTCTCACCAAGTTGCGGAGGGCCTCACTAGGTAGAGAGAGAGAGAGAGAGAGAGAGACAGGGAAAGAGAGAGAGAACGAGCTGAGGCTGACTGCAAACCCGTATCCTCTGGTCTCTGCCTCCCAAAGTACTGGGATTACAAGTGTGCGCCACCACGCCCGGCCTCTATTTTTTATTCTTTTTTTTTTTTTTTGGCAGTACAGATTGAACCCAGGGGCATTCTACCTCTGGGCTACACCCGACTCAGTTTATTTTTTAAAACAAGTAAATTTATGCTTTTAAATATAGCCTGTAGAGCCGGGTGTGGTGGTGCACGCTTGTAATCCCAGTACTTTTAGGCTGAGACAGGAGGATCACAGGTTCGCCGCCAGCCTCAGCTACTTAATGAGGCCCTCCACAACTTAGTGAGACCGTTTCAAAATAAAGAACAAAAAATAGGGCTGGGGGTGTAGCTAGGAGGTAGAATGCCCCTGGGTTCAATCCCCGGTACCACACACACAAAAAAAGGTCCCTATCCTCTACAAAGATATGCAAATGTACTATCAATGTTAAATATACAAAGAGACAGATGCAAAGTTAACACACAAAATTAATTTTCAAATTAGTGCTTTATTTTATTTTAACAATACCCCTTATCCTGACCATGCATTATTAATTAAAACAGCATGCTCCTTTGAACTGTTGGGTGAAAATATGTAACTTTTCTCAGATTTTACAATGTATTCAAAGTTGTTAGCATATTTAGCAATTTAATAAAATGTTATGAAAATCTCTGACAGAAATAATACTTCTTTGGCATAGACAATTAGAAATAAAAAGTAATACCATCAAAGGTATAGCTTTACTGTTTAACAGAATAATTTTGGAAAATCTAACAATTCAACAAAAGTCATAGAAAACCCCAAATAAAATACTGTAAAAGCTAATTAGCTCAAACTAACACAGTAGCATCATTAGTGAAAAAATCATTTTTCTGAGATTCTTTTTTTTTTTGCGGCACTGGGGATTGAACCCAGGGGTGTTCTACCTCTGAGTTACACCCCCAGACCAATTTTGTATTCTTTATTTTGAAACAGGGTCTCACTAAGTTGCGGAGGACTCACTAAGTAGCTGAGGCTGGCTGCGAACCCGGATCCTCCTGTTTCAGCCTCCCAAGTACTGGGATTACAAGCGTGTGCCACCACGCCTGGCTTTTTCTGAGATTCCTACTAACAAATTTAGTATTTATAGGCCTGCTGAGGTAACTTTTAAAGAAGTTTTGATTTCATTCCTTAAGATACAAAACTATGTTTAGCACCTCCTATTCTAATAAGCTAACAGTGAATGGCTGAATCCAAATCCTATTTTACTTTTTATTTCTTTTGATGTTAGATGAGTAGGCAAATAGATTCACAAATATTCAAGTGTACAAGCATTTGTGCTACGTGTTAAAGTGGAAAGCTTTCATTATTGGTCACATTTAAGGATGTTAATCACATTAAAATAAGAAAACCTAAAAACTATTGGATATGAGCCAAAACATGGTCATATTTCCTAAACCAACTGAATAATAGTTCTTGCTTCAAATGATTTTTTACTTCATTTCACTGTTGAAAGCTGGAAGGAAACTCAAGTGAAAAAATGAAATAAAATAAAATGGTGGTTCAACTGCTATATTAACTGAACCAAGTCCTTTAATATGCCTCTTTATCTGCTAATCTTGGATCAAATTCAACAACTTTAAAACTGGATTATTGAGCCGGGCGTGGTGGCGCATGCTTGTAATCCTAGTACTTGGGAGGCTGAGACCAGAGGATCCGGGTTCGCGGTCAGCCTCGGCTACTTAGTGAGGCCCTCCGCAACTTCGTGAGACCCGGTTTCAAAATAAAGGATAAAAAATAGGGTTAGGGGTGTAGCTTAGAGGTAGAACGCCCCTGGATTCAATCCCCGGTACCGCAAAAAAAACTGGATTATTGAGAAATAAATGAACTTCACACTTGGTGAGGGAAATAGTAAGGACTGAGAAGAAAAGCAAGAAGTGATAAAATGGGAATCTAAGTCAGCAAAGAGATGACCAATGTTGATTTTTTTCCAGGTGTCTCTGTTGTATCCCATTGTTTTCGGGTTCAGTGTGTTCCATCTCTACTCATGGCTCTGACCACATGCAATTTCTCTGAGATTTTCCAACTTACTGGAAGCTGTTAGCATATTTAAGTTACGAAATATTATAAAAATCTATAACTGAAATAACACTTCTTTGGCATTAAAACATTTATAACTGGACAAGAAGAAATAAAAAGCAATATTGTCAAAGGCAAAGAAAGCTCTACTAAGTATTTGGCAGATGATTTTCAGCAGGCTTCTGGTGAAAACTGAAACCAGTGGTGTGAGCAGTCAGACCTGCTGCTCCCTGGGCACGTGCTGGTGGCTGTGCGGTGCAGTGGTGAGTGCAGTGGGAGAGGCCGCTGTGCCATGCAGTGGTGAGTGCAGTGGGAGAGCCCGCTGGCGGAGGTGGTGAGTGCAGTGGGGGAGCCCGCTGTGCTGTGCAGTGGTGAGTGCAGTGGGAGAGGCCGCTGGCGGAGGTGGTGAGTGCAGTGGGATAGCCCGCTGTGCCGTGCAGTGGTGAGTGCAGTGGGAGAGGCCGCTGGCGGAGGTGGTGAGTGCAGTGGGGGAGCCCGCTGTGCCGTGCAGTGGTGAGTGCAGTGGGGGAGCCCGCTGTGCCGTGCTGTGGTGAGTGCAGTGGGAGAGCCCACTGGTGGAGGCTCGTGCTGGGGCAGATCTAGGGGGCACTGCTCCAGCCTGAGTTTATGTCAGAACACTCATTCTGTGTCCTTAGACCCCCTCAAGGTGCAGATCAGTGTCAGAATTCCCGAATCAGATGGGATTTTCCCCATTTCATATGGCCAAGTAGACAGACTGTGGATAGCTGACATGGAGGGGAGCCTGACACCACCTGGCTGAGGAGGGTCACAAGGATTCACTCAAGCCTGAAAATGCCACTCTTTTGAGGATGGCTACAGCTGAACCTGAAAGAGGGCGGGGTGAATGCAGCCTGACCAGGGGGAAGGGTCATGAACCCTGCTGCTCAGAGACACCTGGAATCCTGGTCATGGCTGCGTGTATTCCTAGTGCCTTCCACAACAGGGAAACATGGAAGTCATATCTAAGTACTGACTAAACCTCTTGAAAGGTGGCCATGCTCTGCCCTAGGAAGCAAACCATTTCTAATACTCCAAACTAGTTTTCTTTTTTTTTTTTTTGCGGTACTGGGGATTGAACCCAGGGGTGTTCTACCTCCGAGCTACACCCCGGGCCCTATTTTTTATACTTTATTTTGAAACAGGGTCTCACTAAGTAGCCGAGGCTGGCCGCAAACCTGCGATCCTCCTGTCTCAGCCTCCTGAGTACTGGGATTACAAGCGTGCGCCACCACGCCCGGCTCCAAACTAGTTTTCTAAGAGGGAAAAACAATTCAGCGGGGCGTGGTGGCACATGTGGCATCTGTAAGCCTAGTATTTGGGAGGCTGAGACAGGGGGATCACAAGTTCTAGGCCAGTATGCAGTAATTTAAGGAGACCCTGTTTCAAAGTAAAATAAAATAGAGGTATATCTTGGAGGTAGAACACTCCTGGGTTCAATCCCTAAGTACCACAAAAAAAAAGGAAGAAAGAAAGACTAGTGATAGAAGTTATGGTAACAGTCTTTATATAGCCAAACTAAAAAAAAAAAATGAACTTACATCTTCCAACTGAAATGGCTTCTTAGACCAACTAAAAGCACGGATTGGTTTTCATAAAAATGGAGTACTGGTATATTACAAACACAGATTTTATTTTTTTAAACTAGCAAGACAACTATGTTGATATCGGCCTTTAAGTTTGTAATAGATATACTACAGAAAATGTGTGCATTCTTTGGATATATATACAATTTGTTTTTGTGTCTTTTTTCTATAGTTTTTCTTGCACTATATAGCAATGACTCACAATGAATAGGTAAAGCTGTGTGTTTTATATAAGACTGATTACTTCATCCCACATTTTAGACAGGTAAATATGAACATTCAGCTATGGGTTGCAATGTAAACTCTCAAATGACGTTTGCTATGTCTGATGTAATAAATACAGAATTATTTCATAGTATTTTAAAACAATAGCCACACCTCTACCAGCCCCCACCAGGAGACAGTCTAAGGCTGTGAGTCTGCTGGAGTGTTGCCATGATTTGCTTTTTCTCCAGGGACAGAATGCTTCAGAAACTGACCAGTAGCACCGATGTATAATCTTGATCGCATGGGCCATTTCTGAAAAAGAATATTTAAATAAGAATCTAAAAGTTATTATATATGATATATGTAATATGTTTGTAGTATTAAAAATTCCAAATACCGCAATGCAGATGCAATATTATATAGGTAGTAACAATTATAATTATGATGCCTAAGGAACATGAAAAATGATGATTAATGCTGTCATTAAAAGTAAAAATAACCTGGGCATGGTGGTACACATCTGTAACTCCAGTACTTGGGACATTGACACAGGAGGATTGCAGGTTCGAGGCCAGCCCCAGGAACTTAATGAGACCCTCAGCAATTTAGTAAGACCCTGTTTCAAAATAAAAAAATAGGGCTGGGGTGTAGCTCAGAGGTAGAACACTCTTGAGTTCAATCCCCAGTGCCAAAAAATAAAGTAAAAATATATATCCAGACTTTAATTATAATTATAAAAATAATATATGCTCATGTAGACAAGAACTACAAGTCAGAGAGCAAATATAGCTGGAAGTGCAGAAATACCTATCCACAATTTTAATTTCTTTTGTGTGTGTGGGGGGAGGCACTAGGGATTGAACCTAGGAACATTCTACCTCAGAGCTATTTTTATTTTTATTTTGAAACAGAGTCTCACTAGGTTGGTGAGAGTCTCACTATTTGCTGAAGCTGTCCTCAAACCTGCGATCTTCCTGGCTCAGCCTCCCAAGTACTGGAATTACAAGCATGTGCCACCATGCCAGGCATCCCAGTACTTGGGAGGCTGAGACAGGACGATTGCAGGTTTGCTGCCAGCCTCAGCAATTTAGTGAGATTGTTTCAAAATAAAAAATAAAAAGGGCTGGGGGTGTAGCTCAGAGGTAAAATGTACTGAGGTTCAATCCCCAGTACCCTCTTCCCCCCCCCAAAAATGAATGCTCAATTATATACTAAATATACATATAGTAAAGTTGCAATGATACATAGAGATTAGTATGGCCTCTAAGCAAGGACGACTTGTAAATTCATAAAGCATTCCATATTTTTAAGTTCTAGTGTTCTACTGCACAGCAGGGTGACTGTGCCATAATGATGACGCATTTTATATTTCAAAAAAGCCAAAAGAAGCCAGGCACGGTGGCACAGGCTTGTAGTCCCAGTACTTGGGAGGCTGAGACAGGAGGATCGCAGGTTTGAGGTCAACCTAAGCAACTCAACAACACCCTGTTTCAAAATAAAAAGTAAAAGGAGCCGGGCGTGGTGGCACATGCTTGTAATCCCAGTCCTTGGGAGGCGAAGACAGGAGGATCGCAGGTTCATGGCCAGCCTCAGCTACTTAGTGAGGCTCCCCGCAACTTAGTGAGACCCTGTGTCCAAATAAAGAATAAAAAATAGGGCTGGAGCCAGGCATGGTGGTGCACGCTTGTAATCCCAGTACTTTGGGAGGCAGAGACCGGAGGATCCAGGTTCGCGGCCAGCCTCAGCTTTCTCTCTCTCTCTCCCTGTCTCTCTCTTTCTCTCTCTCTCTCTCTACTTAGTGAGGTCCTCCGCAACTTCGTGAGACCTGGTTTCAAAATAAAGTATAAAAAAATAGGGCTGGGGGGTGTAGCGTGGAGGTAGAACGCCCCTGGGTTCAATCCCCGGCCCGCAAATAAAATAAATAAATAAATAAATAAATAAATAAATAAATAAATAAATAAATAAATAAAATAAAATAAAAAAAAATAGGGCTGGGGGTATAGCTCAAGAGGTAGAATGCCCCTGGGTTTAATCCCCAGTACTGCAAAAATAAATAAATAAATAAAATAAAAATAAAAATAAAAAGTAAAAAGGACTGGGGGTGTAGCTCAGTGGTAGAATGCCCCTGGGCTCAATCCCCGGTACCTCCCCTCCACTCATATACAAAGTCAGAAATTAAAATGTAAAATGTAAATATTGATTAGGTTGTATGTCATCAGGATGCCAAAAAAGTCAACTGAATTCCACTTTTCAATGGTTATTTCTAGCACTGTGTAGATTAACACAATCCTGAACTCTACTTTCCCTACTAAGGTGTATTTAAAACCATGTAGTTTTGAGCCGGGGGTGGTGGTGCACACTTGTAATCCCAGTACTTGGGAGGCAGAGACAGGAGGATTGCAGGTTCATGGCCAGCCTCAGCTACTTAGTGAGGCCCTCCACAATTTAGTGAGACCCTGTTTCCAAATAAAGAATAAAATATAGGGTTTGGGGTGTAGCTCAGAGGTAGAATGCCCCTGAGTTCAATCCCCGGTACCACAAAATAAATAAATAATAAGTAAATAAATAAAACCATGTGGTTTCATTAAATTTAGAAAAATCTAGCAAACTCACAATTAACCAGAAATGAACCTAAAACCAAAGAACTTAAAAATGTATTCTTGGTCTAGTTAAATGACTCCAAAATAGCAAAAGCCTTTTTTTTTTTTTCTTTTGCGGTACTGGGAATTGAACCCAGGGGCATTCTACCTCCGAGCTACACCCCCAGCTCTATTTTTTATTCTTTATTTGGAAACAGGGTCTCACTAAGTTGCAGAGGGTCTCAGCCTCCCAACTACTGGGATTACAAGCGTGCGCCACCACGCCCAGCCTAGCAAAAGCCTTAATTATTGTTTATTTGTGTCACTAACAATGATTCTTAAGGGGTGTGGCAATTAATAAAGTCAAATGTGCCCTTCTCCCAGAGTAAAGTCTGAAATACACTCCCATTCTCCTGGAGAAATCACTGCCCTTTGGGCCACTGGTGCTGGTCCTGATCCAAACTGCCCATGGATAGGAATGAGTCTGGCCTTGCCCCAGGAGCCTAGTCTCTTACACTTCCAGTTTCATCTGAGATACTTTTGGGGGTGTGTGTGTGGAACGAATGATAAGCATGAGCTCTACAACTGAGCTACACCCCTATACCCCTGGTCCCTCTTTTCAGATACTCTTAATGTAAGTTTCCAACAGTTCTAACATACTGATAATACTGGCAATAAGGACTGATGATTCAAAATCATAGCATTGAAATACTTATTAAAAGATTTTTGGTCAAGCCGGGCGTGGTGGTGCACACTTGTAATTCCAGTACTTAGGAGGCTGAGACAGGAGAATCGCAGGTTCATGGCCAGCCTCAGCAACTTGTGAAGCCCTCTGTAACTTAGTGAAACTCTGTTTCAAAATAAAGAATAAAATAGGGCTGCGGGTATAGCTCAGGGGTAGGATGCCCCTGGGTTCAATCCCCAGTACCACAATAAAAAAAAAGATCTTTGGTCATCAGAGTAGGACCAGGTAACACTGCTGTAAGGCAGAAAAAATAAATTTATAATGAACCTTTACTTAACCAAAAAGTAAAAATGATCAGAATATTTTTATTTCTTTTGCATTAAAGATAAACGTAAAACATTTTGGTAGTATCTATAAAATAATGTGTTAACAGGCAGTTTCAATTATGAATGTAAAATCTCTTTCCTCTGAACCTCCACAGCACATGGTTATAGCTCTTTTATGGCAAATACAGCATTCTTTTTCTCAGTACTGTATGGTTACTTGCATTTTGGTTTTCTTTTCTTTTTTTCTTTTTGGAGGTACCAGGGATTGAACCCAGGGGCATTCTACCTCCAAGCTATATATATCCCCAGCCCTATTTTTTTTTTTTTACTCTTTATTTTGAAACAGGGTCTCACTAAGTTGCAGAGGGCCTCACTAAATAGCTGAGGGTAGCCGCGAACCCGGATCCTCTGGTCTCAGCCTCCCAAGTACTGGGATTACAAGCGTGTGAAAAAAACATCTACTTAATGTTTAAATAAACTTTCTTAGAGTATATGGCAAACATCAAGTCAAAAGAAATCTATTAGTGTTTTATTGTTTGTTTGGTACTGGAAGCCGAACCCAGAGGTGTTCTACCTCCAGGCTACAGCTCCTAGCCCTATTTTTATTTTTTATTTCGAAACAGGGTCTCGCTCAGTTTCTGAGGCTCTCAATAAGTTGCTGCCGCTGGCCTGGAACCTGCAATCCTCTGTTAGTCTCCCGAGTACTAGGATTACAGGCTTGCACCATCTTGCCCAGCACATTAATGATAACTTGAATAGCAATCTAATACACACAATACTACAAAATCACTCAATCAGAATGAGAAACTTTTCAGCTGAGATTGTTATGAAACTCATGAATTGGATGAGGTCTATCATAATTATAAATAATGATATTTCATTATTTTTATATTTAATATTTGAAATGGTTTGTCTATCAGCATGTTGATTATATTTGCAAAAAAAATTGTTAAACCTCACCCCAGAATTGTAAATTTGGTTAATAGTAGAGAGAATACTTTATCATATTTTAATAATGACTATTCAATAACTTATCAAACACTGATAAACTTAAGGCTGAGTCCTAACTTGTGTGTGTGTGTGTGTGTGTGTGTGTTTTAAAATATTTTGGGATAGAACCAAAAATTTGAAAATTTAGGTTTAGTAAATATAGAGAAGATAATGCATTTTGAGTAGAAAGTCAGATCAATGCAAGATTTCAAAACAAATCTAGGAGAAAAGGATGATACAGAGACTCTGGCTACATGTAATAAATCATAGCCATATGCATCATGTTAAACGAAAACTGTCCATTCTACCTATATGTACAGAAATTATGTAAAATGAATTACTTTGCTGATTTCGTAAAGCATAAAATTTGAATAGAGTATTTACTTAAATTCACTCAACATACATGCTAATCTATTATGAAAACAACATAAAAATAGTTCTTTCAGCATTCTTTCTAGCTGTCTGGTCCATGATATTTAACCAGACTGAAATTTTATTCCAGGAATAAAATTTTAGTTTTAAATTTTATTTAAGTTCTATGGGGATGTGGAATGAGATGGCACCGACGTCTCATTTGTTCTTACTGGTTTTACCAAAAAAATTTCAACTGTTTTCCTAGGATTAATTCTAATTCATGAGATCTTTCAAACATCCCACGAAAAATACAATGTAAATGTAATTATGCAAGTTAAAAAAACACCTAAAAAGTCTCAAAAGGTCATAAATGTAACTCAGACATCCGAAATTATAAGGACTCAGCGACCAGGTTCCCCATTTCTCACCTTGTAAGGTGCAAAAACCCTTAAGCTGCCAGCCTGGGAGGGACAGGAGAGGCTCCCACCCACACCGCCCCGGTTTAAACGCCTCGTCCACGACCTGAGAACGGGTTAAGAAGCGCTCTTGTGGTGGAACCTCGCCGGCCGAGGTCGCTCCGGGGTCAGGGCGTCCTCCTCCCGGTCCCAGCCCGCAGCGCGCCCGGCCGCCTACCTTGACCGGGTGCAGGTAGCCGTCGCCGCTCAAGGCGCCCAGGCGGGGGTCCGCCGGCGCCTCGGCGTCGTCCTGCAGGCTGCGGGTCAGGTGCGCGATGTAGGTGGTGGCCAGCAGCAGCACGTCCAGCTTGGACAGCTTGGTGTCGGGCGGCACCGACGGCAGCGTGCGCTGCAGCTCCAGGAAGGCGTGCCGCAGGGTCTGCACGCGGCTGCGCTCCCGCGCCGCGTTGGCCGCCGCCGGCCGTCCGCCCCCGGCTCGAGCGGACACCGCGGGCCGCCCCGGGCTGCACTCACGCGCGGACACCGCGGGCCGCCCCGGGCTGCACTCACGCGCGGCGGCGGGCGAGGCGCCGGGCTCGGCGCGGGCGCTCGGGGGACCGGCTGCCGGGCGGCCGCGGTCCATGGCGGCGCGGGAGCTGCAAAGGACCGAGCGCGCGTGAGGCGAGGCCGGCCGCCCGACGTGCGCTCCGGGCGCCGGGAGGGGAGCGCAGCGCAGCGCAGCGCCGGGAAGGGGCGCTCGGAGGCCAGCTGGCGTGGCTGGCGACCCGCGCCTCGCACTGTCACCCGCCCGCCCGCCATCCCGCGGGAAGGGCGCCCGGGGACCGTGTGCGCGGGGAGCGGGGGCGCGGCCCTCACCTCTCCTGGGTCCGCCGTGCGAGGTCGAGTGCGAGGTCGAGGGCGAGGTCGGGCCGCGCCGCGCCGCTCACTCCATCCTCGTCCCGCGAAGGCCGCTCGCAGCCTCGGCGGCCGCGCCTTTTATGCGGCCTCGCGTGTGTGTGTGTGCGCTCGGACGGCGCGGGGGCCAGCGCCACCCCGGCCCGGGACGCCCCTCGGCGGCGGCGGAGTCATTAATCACCCCCGCGGCGGCGGGGCGGGGCGGGGAGGGGCGTGGCTGGGGGCGGGGCGATGTCCAGGCCACGCCCCCGCCCCGGGGCGCTGGAGCCGGCGTGGCGAGTCTCCGCGGGCCGTCGGGTCCGGTGACTTGAGCTTTCCGCGAGCAGCGTGGAGGGCGCCGCGGCGATGCCCGGCTTCATTCTCCCGCGAGGTCGGTCTGCTCTGCGGGTACTTCGAGGCCTCCCGTCCCCGCACTCCCGGACCAGCTCCCGCGGCGCTCGGGGTCGACCTGCAAGCTCCGCTAGGGCGTCCTCAGGGTCCCCAGCCCGGGCGCACGCCCCGGGGCCGTCGCCTCTGCGGCACTGTTCAGACGACGTTCCCTGCGTTCGCACCCGTGCACCCGAGGAGCGAGGAGCGGCGCTTGCTGCGGCCCAGGAGGAGCCGTCCGAGTGCTTCAGCCGCGCGGCGTTCGCACCCGTGCACCCCAAGGAGCGGCGCTTGCTGCGGCCCAGGAGGAGCCGTCCGAGTGCTTCAGCCGCGCGGCGTTCGCACCCGTGCACCCCGAGGAGCGGCGCTTGCTGCGGCCCAGGAGGAGCCGTCCGAGTGCTTCAGCCGCGCGGCGCCCGCGGCGGCTCAGGCCGGTGAGCGACCACGTCCCCAGCCTCCCGGGCCGCGCCGCCTCACCCGTCGCTTTCGTGGGTCAAGTCAGTGGACACGATTCTTTCTAGTGGCGTAATTAGGACATACTAGAAACATAGTAACGTCGTTGGGATACACTACCAACAATGTCTACAATTCAAAAACCAGGACATTCTCTTCTTTTGGGGGGTCAAAAAGGAATATCAAAATAACTTAGCGAGACCCCGTTTCAAAATTAAAAAAAATTTTTTTTTACATGTCTGGGGATGTAGCTTGGAGGTAGAATGCCGTTGGGTTCCATCCCCAGTACCAAAAAAATTTAAATGTCAGCAAAGAAACCGCTCTTGTGTACACGTTCTTGTATACTTTCCAATCCCTTTCTAACTTTTCAAATCAGAATTAGCAAGCAGTAGATAGCAGAGTTTGCACTGGTTATCCTTGAATGTACCTGTCCACACATTAGGCATACTAGCAAATCAGAGCGATCTTCAGGCTTTCATCTCAGTTCTCATTCAATAACTGTAATTATTTACACTTGAAAATAAAAGCACACACAAATGTCATAGATTCAAAAAGGACTTCTATTGACTAAGAAAACACATCTTTATTTTCCAGTGAATTGTACGTAATGAGTAATAAAGCAAATAGATCTTTGAATCCACACGTGGAAAGCAAGATTTCAGATTGTAGAAAGAAGCAAATTAAAACGCTTAAACTACTCTTATATACTGAGATACCATACAGCGACAAACCCTCCAAAGATGTTGGCCTAGTTCTACGAAGTCAAAAAGTCAGATCACTTGAGGCTGAATTTGTTTTCCACAAATTTTCTTTTACTTTTGGATTATGGAGATGAGGTTCGTGTAGATCGGTTTTTGTTAGCAAGCTTTCAGATTCCTTCAAAGAGAGATTCCTGTATTTATAAAGAGGGAGGGGGAAAATGTTTAGTTTAAAAATGAAGCCGGGCGTGGTGGCGCACGCTTGTAATCCCAGTACTTTGGGAGGCGGAGGCGGAGACCGGAGGATCCGGGTTCGCGGCCAGCCTCAGTGCTCTCTCTCTCTCTCTCTCTCTCTCTCTCTCTCTCTCTCCTTAGCGAGGCCCTCCGCAACTTCGTGAGACCCGGTTTCAAAATAAAGCATAAAAAATAGGGCCGGGGGCGTAGCGCAGAGGTAGAACGCCCCTGCGTTCAATCCCCGGTACCGCAAAAAAAAAAAAAAAAATGAAAGTATCCAAAAAACAGAATCCAGGACACAGTTACAATAATAAAGGCTAATGATTCGTCACCAAGTGTGGTGAATCGTCCCAGGCTTTAAAGGAAGCAGAAACAAAGATTTTCTGCTTTAGAAAACCGTGAAGAATCTATGAGTTGGGAGAGGGATGGAAATATCTGAGAGAAGATAGCCTGAGTTGGGCGAGGCGAGCGCTGTGGCTGGGCTTCTTTAAGTTGTGAGCTCTTGGCGTCTCGCATGCCTCGCCTCTCCAGCCTGCTGGTCTCCTGTTACTGTGGGAAGTGCAGCCACTTCGCTGCCAGCAGTCTGGACAGTGGGTGCCTGCTTTGCCCACCAGATGAGAAAGAAGGGACTAATGTTAACAAGACCTCACTGCTGTCCTAACTCCTGCCACTCCAAGCAGCCTGGCCGAAGCCTCTGATGATTCTAAGTGGTCCTACTTGCAAAAAGAAGCCAGTATTTACAGTTAAATTCAAAGTTTGAAAATCCTGAAATTTCCATTATTACATAAATAATTAGTAACAGGTGCCACTTCGCACTATATGTGTTAAGTGCTTTGGAGGTATTTTCTCATTTTGTCTTTACAAAATTTTACATTTTACAGTTGAGAAAACAAAGGCCAGAGGGATTAGTAACTTGTTCAAGTTCACATAGTGGTTGAGACAGGGTTCAAGCCAAGAAGATTGACTCTAACATTATTTTATTTAATATTTGAAGATTATTTTATAATGTGCCAAACATTTTTGCATCTGTTACCACAATAAAGTATACAGTTTAAGTAATTTGACTCTTTATTAATAATACAATTCCTATTTTTATGGTATATCTTTCTTTGGAGTTCTTAATTGTCTAGTCTTCCAAAAAGTATGGCTTTAGAGTATAGATTTTTTTTCACTGAGTGTGGTGTAAGTCTTAGAATTTTTTTTTTTTTTTTTTGCGGTACTGGGGATTGAACACAGGGGCATTCTACCTCCGCGCTACACCCCCGGCCCTATTTTTTTT
>PVJS01046350.1:0-15861 GCA_004027185.1 Glis glis | reverse complement strand
TTGCTGGTGGGAGCAGGCGTCCTGTCATTGGGCGGAAGCTTGCTCCAGATGGGCTCCGCCTCCTCGCCCTCAGCAGCCCCGTGGACCTTCACGCTTGCTCTCTGATCTCTGCAGGTGCAGAAGGATGAGAGGGGAGAACGTCACCAAGGTCAGCACGTTCGTCCTGCTGGGCTTCCCCACGGCCCCGGGGCTGCAGTACGCGCTCTTCCTCCTCTTCCTGCTGGCCTACCTCTTTGTCCTGGTGGAGAACTTGGCCATCATCCTCACGGTCTGGAGCAGCGCCTCCCTCCACAGGCCCATGTACTACTTTCTGGGCTCCTTGTCTTCCCTGGAGATTTGGTATGTGTCAAATATCATCCCCAAGATGCTGGACGGCTTCCTCCTGCAGCGGAAGCGCATCTCCTTTGTGGGCTGCATGACTCAGCTCTACTTCTTCAGCTCCCTGGTGTGCACCGAGTGTGTGCTCCTGGCCTCCATGGCGTACGACCGCTACGTGGCCATCTGCCACCCCCTGCGCTACCAAGTCATCATGACCACGGGGCGGTGCGTCCAGCTGGTGGCCTTCTCCTTTGCGAGTGGCTTCACCGTCTCTGTGATCAAGGTGGTCTTCATCTCCAGCGCCACCTTCTGTGGCTCCAACGTGTTGAACCACTTCTTCTGTGACCTCTCCCCCGTCCTCAAACTGGCCTGCACAGACTTCTCGACCGCAGAGCTGGTGGACTTCGTCCTGGCCTTCATCATCCTGGTGTTCCCGCTGCTGGCCACCGTGCTCTCCTATGGCCACATCACGCTGGCCGTGCTGCGCATCCCCTCGGCCACGGGCCGCTGGAGAGCCTTCTCCACCTGCGCCTCCCACCTCACCGTCGTCACCATCTTCTACATGGCCATGATCTTCATGTATGTCCGGCCCCAGGCCATCGACACGCGGAGCTCCAACAAGCTCATCTCTGCCGTGTACACCGTCCTCACGCCCATGATCAACCCCTTGATCTACTGCCTGAGGAACAAGGAATTCAAGGTCGCCTTGTGGAAGGCACTGGGCCTGGCTCAGGCTTCATAGTAGGACAATTACATGCCCAGAACCTAATTTGTGGCGGTAAAACATTTTATGTGGCACCTAATGCTCTTTAACTTTTAAAGTGTAACTTAACAAACCTACAAAACTAGCCACAATAATGAGCCTTCATATGGACGTGTTTTTAGAAAAGGACCACACTCATGGAGCCAGCTCTAGATGGATCAAGAATTAGAGGGTCCCCTCCTGCCCCGCCCTGTCACCTCTGTCCCAAGAGAGCCACTATCCTGACTATGCCAGGTACTGGTCTGGGTGTTTTGAGGGTCTTGTGAGTGTAACCTTAAAGCATTTACATTTCTATGTTCAGCTTCTTTGGCTCAACATGCTGCTTGGGTGAAATCTTGATGTTTTTGCATGTAACAATAACACATGCATTCTCATTGCTATATAATATTCGTGTAGATAGTAGAGCATTTTGATGGACAGTATTACGAATACTGTCTATAAGCATGGATAAGCTATAAGCATTCTGGTTAAAAGCCATACAGTTTCACAAGCTACACAAAACTCTACCTAGGGTAGACCTAGGTACATACAGGTTTTACCTATAATTGCTGTAACATAAAGTATGCGCACAGCCAGGTTTAGTAGAAACTGCAAGACTATTTTCTGCAGTGTGTTCCAATTTTCATTCCCACTAGCAGTATAGAGTTCCATTAGCTTCATATCCTTGCCTACATTTTGTATTATATTTCAATTTTTCCATTCTTCTGAGGTCGGAATGGTACCTTGCCATGACTTTAATCTGCATTCCCCCAGTGACAAATAATGTTGAGCACCATTTTAGTATTTAGTGGCTAATTGCCCCTTTGGATATATCCTTTCCAAAGTGCCTGTTCAGGTCTTCTGCCTGTTTTCATATGGAGTTTCTTTCACATATAGGGGTTCTTACGTATTCTGGATCCAAGTTCTCTGTAGGCTATATTCATGCAAAACATTTCCATTTGGTGTCTTGTGTTTTCACTCTCTTTCTGGTGTCTTTTGATGAAGGCAAGTTCTTCAACTTTGATGTTCAATGTACGCATCTCCCCCTTCATAGTTATTTTCCACTTAGGAAATGCTGCTCTCTCCCAGCGTCACAAAGATAGTCTCTTGTTTCATGGTAGCAGCTTTACTGTCTTAGCTTTCACGTTGAAAGCTGCAACCCATCTGAAATTGATTTTCACTTGTGGAATGAGATAACCCATTCATTTCTAAATAGATATGACATTGCCTTAGCACCCCACCCATCATTTATTGGAAAGGTCACTCTTTACTCTCTGCAATGTCACCCTTTCCACAAGCCAAATGACTAGGTACGTGTGGGTCGTGTGTGTCTGGACCCCATCCTGCTCCGTGTGGCTTCTGTCTGCTCCTGCAGAGGCTCCACACTCCTCTCTCGGGGTTTTCCTCACTTTCCCTGCTGTTGGTACCAAGTCCTGCATCCATGCTGTTACTCAAGACTGCCTTGGTTAGTCTTAGTCCTTCTCAAATGGGGAAACAGACGTCTTACAATCTCCTTGTCCGTGTGAACAAAAGAAAAACTTGCTAGATTTTTATTGGGATTGTGTTGAATTTATAGATGAATTTGGAAAGAAATGTTATCATCACAAGTTTGGGGGTCTTTCACACCTTATGCTGAAATTTTAAAAAAATCTAACACGAATAATTAAATTTAAGACTTTCACTTTCTATTCTTTTATGCTGGTACACATAACACAATTTTTAAGCGTTCTTTTGGAAATAATTGTAGATTTATAGGAAATTGCAAAGAAGTACACAGGGTGGCCCTGTGTGTCCATCACCTGGTCTCCCCAGTGGTATCATTTTTTAAGACTTTGGCAGAGTATCTACACCAGGAAACTGACTTTGATGCCACACACGGTACTTTTTTGGGTCCCACCAGTTATGAATGCATTCATTTGTGTGTGAGTGAGTACATGAGTAGCTTCATAGTTTTATCACCTGCACAGGTAGCTTCATGGATACAGTATAACCAAGATAAAGCATTTCTGTCACTAATAAATGCCCCCATGTTATTGCTTTGTAGCCACACCCTCCCCCTTTCTAACCTCTAGCAGCCACTAATTTGTTCTCCATCTCTATACTTTGGGTATTTCAAGGATGTTATATAAATAGAATCGTACTGTATCAACCTCTTGAGATTGGCCCTTTTTCTCTCAATATAATTCCCTTCTGATGCATCCAAGTTATTATGTGTATCAACAGTCTGTTTTCATTAGAGTAGTATTCCATAGTATGGATGTGTTGATCTATTCTCCTGTTGAAGGACGAGTGGGTGGGTTCCAGTTTTCAGCTGCCAGGAAGGAGGGTGCTGTGAACATTCATGTACATGTTTCTCACCGAACCTAAGTTTTCACTTCTCTGGGATAAATGTCCAGTACTACAAGTGCTGTGTTGTATGGTAAACCCATTTTTAGTATTAGAGGTATTTTATATTCTAACTAAACAGGTACACATGAATTGACCTCTCTGCAGCCTTTCCAGCATTGGGAGTTATCATTATTTTTATTTTAGCATTACAGATAGGTTTGTACTAATATCTCATTGTGGCTTGTCACATTCACAGCCCAATTGTACCTGGGAAGTGGGGGAGGTTGTGGAGAGGCCGAGGTTCGTCCCTGGAGACCACATACAAGACATGAGTTATTGAGGGAGCTTAGAAGAGATCAGCGACTGCTCCGAGAAGAATTCGGTGGTGACAGGCTGAGGCGCCACCCCTCACAGTGCTTTGCCAGGCAGCACCTCCTCTCCCTCACGGCGTTTTGTCCAGTGGTGTCTGGCTGGAGGAGTGACACGTATCCTGTCCACAGTGCCCTCAGTTCCACACCTGTCCTCACTCAGAGAGGGGTTTTATATGTCAGGCTGCAGAAGCAACAACATCATCAGCACCAGCTGGCTTAGTTTGCTTGTATGACCAGCATTCCAAGGAGCAACAGTCCTGCTGCACGTGCAAGAAAGTAGCTTTCTACAGGTAACACTAGCTTGCCCTAGTTCCCAGTGTGCAGGAGAGAAGGCTAGTGGCCTTCAAAATAAGATGAGTCTGGACTTTCTGGCCCAGGCTTGCTCTCATTGTTCCATTAACTTGGCTAGGGTTTTGGGAACAGAAAGGGGGCATTCAGGGACATAGTGTTTAACTGCCCCCCTTTTCTTTCTTTCATTTTTTTTTTTTGTGGTACTGGGGATTGAACCCAGGGGCATTCTACCTCCAAGCTATACCCCCAGCCCTATTTTACTTTTTATTTTGAAACAGGGTTTCACTAAGTTGCAGAGGGCCTCACTAAGTTGCTGAGGCTGTCCTTGAACCTGCAATCCTCCTGTCTCAGCCTCCCAAGTACTGCACCACCACTGCACCCAGCATACATGGATTTCATTTATATTTCTCTAATGGTTAATGAGGTTGAACTTGTTTTCGTGTGCTTATTTGACATATGTATATCCTCTTCTGCCAAATGTCTTATTCATCTTTTGCCCATTTTCTGATTTGGTTGTTTCTTAATGTTCAATTTGGGGAGTTCTTTATGTATTTCAGAAACCAGGTTTTTGTTCAGACCTATGGTTTGCAGGCACTCTCTCCCTATCTGAGGCTTGTCTTCATCCTAAAAGGATCTCTCAGAGAGCAAGCAAGACAAGCAGCACTACCCGAGAGGACAGGGTCCAGAGGGCTGCAGATCCAGCAGCGGGGAAACCTACAGAGTGCTTTTCCAAGTCTGTCTGTGGACGCTATTCAAGGCGCTCACCCCAGGGCCCTGGGCGTAACCTTGTGGACTTCAAAGCACTTCCCTGCCCGTCCCAGCCTCAGGTGGTCTGGGAGCTAAAGATGCTTTCCAGAGTTGACCAAGTCTGCACCGCGGCTGCAGAAGTAGGGCGGGGAGCAGAAGTAGTCCTGGACTTGGGACCAAGCGTCATGGTGGCCTCACCTCCTCTCACTGCACAAGTCCAAAGCCCAAGCGGCGAGCGAGTCACATCAATAGAACTCAGGCGGCGAGCCAGTTTCACCCACAGAACCCGGCGGCGAGAAGGTCTCCTCCATAGAAACTGGGCAGAGGGCGGGTCCCCTCGTGGACGAGTCACACCCCCCTGCACACCTCTCAGCCTATCCCGCAGAACCTCGACCCGGAACTGTAGATCTTGGCTGAACGCCCCCACGCTGCCCGCTGCCCGAGCGCCCACTTTAGAAGCTCTGACCCGCCCCGCCATGCTGCCCGGCCCCGCCCACCTTCAGGCCCCGCCCCACTTCAGGCCCCGCCCAGCGCTAGGTCCCACGCTGACGGCTGGCCCCGCCCCGCCTTCAGGCCCCGCTCACCTCTAGGCCCCGCCCTACCCGCCCGCAATTTCCCGCAGGCGCCGCGGGCACCCTGATCGTGACGTCACTGCCGCGCGCCGGCCGCAGGAGAGGGCCCCGTCGCGACCGCGTCCCTTCAGGTCCTTGAGCTGGAGCCGACCTCGTAGCCATGGCCTTGAGGCTCCTGAGGCTGGCCCCGGTGTCGGCATCCCTGTGCGGCCTCGCGGGGGGCGCCCAGCGCGTGGTGAGGCGGCGGAGGGCGGGCGGGCGAGCGGCTCCTTCCTCAGCTCGGGTCTCTGGGTGGCGACTCTCAGGGTCACTCGCTGCAGGGAGCTGAAGTTAATATCATTTTCTGCCTACTGCCCACGGGGTTGTTTGGTCCTTTGTCGTGGACAGGCCTCAGGGGGCCACGAGCTTCTCCAGGCCCCTGGATTCGCCTCGAGCGGAGCGCCGAGCACCTCCGTGGTCGCCTGCTTGCCTGCAGACTGGCAGACCAGGTTGCAGATACTGAACCTCTGGGCAGTTGCTGTGGTCGACGTAGGAGCCCTGGAGAGTCTGGGGGCGCTCGCGTACACTCGTTCATTACTTCATATAGCGCTTGATTTGAAGGGCTCGGCTAGGCGCTGGGGTGGTTCGATGTTGAATAATAACGAAAGAGAAGACATAAGATTTACAAGGATTAGGGGAACTTCCTATGGTAGAGACCCGTGGGATGACTGACAGACGTGGAGGGGACAAGAGAAGTAAAAGAATCGTGGCTTCACACGTTAGGAAACCTTTTATTGTTTTAGCTGGCTTCTTTGCTTGCTGGTGGCTGGACCTGCATAGGTGTCGAGGGGTCTTGCTCTCATGCGAAAGATTTTGATTTCGAACAGAAGAATGTAATAGTCATATTTAAAAGGTCATACGAATGCTTTTAGGAGATAATTCAGGTTGCAAAAGAGAGGAGAGAAAGGTGGGTGTTCCAGAACTATGTTAACTGAAGTGAGAACACCAGAAGAGAAGTGGCATGCTGTAATCCAGGCGCTGCACACACCTGTAGCATTGTGTTCATTTATGAGCACTGCTCACTACAGGGAGTATAGAATAACTTCTGGAGGTCCACAGAAGCATGAGCAAGATGAAGAGGGTGTATACATTGTAACTAGAGGAATAATTGAAGGAATTGGAAATGTGTCATGAAAGATCAGTCATTCTCTATGATTCCAGAGGGTAAAAGAATGGAATTAAGAATAGGAAATTATAAGAAGACATTCATCACTCCCTAGAGAAGCCCTTTTAAAGACTGGGAGTTGGGAAATGGTATATTGCTTGATGCAGACATTACTATGTACTTGCTTTGTGCCAGTCTGTGGTATTTCCAAGTTGTGGGCACAGATGGGGAAACAATTTGTATATGGCTCAGAAGTTGCCTAGAGGACAGACTGATTTATTTCTGGGGCTCAGGGACTTGTAAGATTACCCCCTCCACACACACACGCGCACACACTTACCTTCCTCATCTGCTCCTTTTCCCCAGTTCACTTGGCTTCAGCAGCTCTGGCCTTCTTGCTGACCCTTGCAGTGTTCTTGCCTCTGGGTATTTGCACTTAGGTTCCTTCTATCTGAAAGACCCTCTTCTAGATGTCCACACTGGCCAGTTCCTCACCACCTGCAGGTTTGTTCAAATGTCACTTATTGGTGAGCACACCACTTTAGTATTAAACCCACCGCATTCACCATGCCACGTTTTTCTTCACAGCAGTAAACTTACTGAATATGCTGTATAATTTTCCTGTTTTATTACCCCATGGGACTTTGTCTTTTGGCTCATTGTTGTATCCTCATTGCTTAGAAAACTGCTTGGTATGTAGGAGGCCCCTAGCAAATACTTGTTAGGTGAATGAATGAATGAATGACATAAAATAGCTGCTGAGTAAATCAAATACTAACTGTTGGGAGTTTGAGACTCACCTCGTCTCCTGTGGATGGACCTTTGGGTGGTCCCAGCTCTTTGCTGTTCAAGCATTACTCCCTTGAGCATTTTGATACATAGCCTTCCCATTTTTTTCTATGATTGTGTGTATATGTATAATTTATAAAAATAAGGTAATACATTGCATTCAATATATTGCATTCTCTCTTAATTAAAGTCATACACCCCCTCCCACACACACACATACACATTGTCCTTCTTCTGTGCCAGGATCCCATCTGGTAAGTCCTGTGTCTCTTGGTTGTGTTGATTTCTCAGACTTTCTGTGTTTTTGATGCCCTTGACCATTCTGTGCAGTACCGGGCAGGTATTTGTTCCCTCGGTGGTACTTGCTGATGGTTTTCTCATAATTAAACCTGGGTTATGTGTTCTTTGTGTTTTGGGGAGAAGGACCACAGTGGTGAATTGCTTCAGGAATCACATCCTCTCACAGGTACACATATGAACATGACCTGTCTTTGTTGTTGTTGACCTTGATCAGCTGATTGATGAAGTGAAGTTTCTCCACTGTAAAATTGGTCTTTTTCCCTTCTTCATACTATATTCTTAGGAAGGAAATCTGCATGTGCAGCCCCCACTCAAGGAGTGAGAGTTAATCTCCCTTCCTCTAAGAATATCAACGTAAACTACCTCTGATCTACACCCTTAGCCCTTTTTAAAATTGTTTGAAACAGGTTCCCACTAAGTTGCTGAGGGTCTGAGTTGCCGAGGCTGGCACCACTGCTCCTGGCTTATTTTATGTTCTGGGTTATAATCCAGTACTGCTTCATTTTGTGGCTCGGGTTGTTCTGGCTGTGGCCATTGGGAGCTCTTCCACTTGGCTTTTGCATCCCTGTGATGTACTCTTCATCGTGTGCATGTGTGTGAGCACTTCTTTACTTTCTGGCACCACAAGATGGTCCAGGCCTAGCATCAGCTGTCTGTCCAAAGAGCCCTGTGCCTTTTATTGGAAAATGATGTTAGACACCAAGATCTGGATACTAGGTCTCTTCGTTGCTGCTGGAATGTCAGTTACTTCTTGGCACCTCAGCTGATACAGCAAGGAGATATACTCACCTGTGTATATATACCTGTCTGTATATGTCCATGTGTAACCACTGTATATTAAGCACAAGTTCATTGTGATTAATCTGTCATCACATGGATCATTCTAGTCTCCTCTCCTTGTTTATTCGTGACCTCTTACTCTGGGCTCCCACCATATGCCATCTGTTTAACTGCTGAATTGTAATGTGTCTGTATGTGTGCAAGCATCCAAATTGTCAGTCCTTACCCCCTGGGAACTATGCTTATCAACTAGAGCACAGTGCTGATGTGTAGTTCCTTTTGCCTTGACTCTTACAGACTGTACTCATTTCTTAGCCCACTTTCCCTTGCTCTCTTCAGTGAGGTTGTTTCATATATTTGAAATACAGTTGGATTGTTTTGTCATATTCTGCATTCCATCCTGAGATCCTTCCACCTAAATAAGTTTTTAAAAATTTGCATATGTTGAGTTCATTCTTTGTGCTGTAAAGTTCTGTGGGTTTTGACAGATATATGATAACATGTCTCCATCTTTAAAGTATCAGAGTAGTTTCACTGCCCTTAAACCCTTCTCCTTTTCCCCAAGCTCCTGACAACTACTGATCGCTCTGCTTTCTATCATTTTGCTTTTTCGAGACAGGAGGATCACAGGTTCAAAGCCAGCCTCAGCAACATAGCAAGGCTCTTAGCAACCTAGTGAGACCCTGTTTCCAAATAAGAAATAAAATTGGTCTGGGGGGTGTAGCTTGGAGGTAGAATGCCTCTGGTTCGATCCTCAGTACCAACAACAACAAAAAGAATGTCATGTAACTGGAATCATGCAGTATGTTGCCCTTCAGACTGCTCCTTTCATTTAGAAATGTCCCTCTAAGATTCACTCGTGTCTTTGTGGCTTGATAAGTATTTCTTTTTTATGACTGAATAATGTTCCACTGTCTGGATATAACATCATTTATCCATTCAGCTATCGAAGGACATCTTGGTTGATGCCACTTTGGGGTAGTTATGAATAAAGCTATTATAATCATGTGTGTGAAGATTTCTTTGTGGAAGCAGGTTTTCATATCAGTTAAGCGATACCTAGGAGGGAGATCACTGGGTTGTATAATGAGACTAGTTTTGTAAGGAACTGCCCAGCTGTCTTCAGAGCACCTGTGCCGCCTGTACCCCATGTTGCGTGAGCATCCCTGCCACTCCGCAGCTTGCCAGCGGGTCGTTGTCAGTTACTTGGCTTTGTCACCATCCTCGTAAGTGTACAGTGTTTTTTCCTTATTGTTGTTACTTGCTGTTTCCAGATGACAAGTGTTGAATATCTTCTTGTATGTTTACTTGCCATCTGCAAATTCTCTTTTGTGAGTTCTATTTAGATCTTTTGCCCATTTTAAAATTGGGTTGTTTGCAACTTGTTTTCCCCCACCTTCCTGTAATCAAGTAAACCAAGAAATGAAAAAATGTTGTTATTATTTTATATTTTCCTGTATTCTTTTTTCATAATAAAGTGTTGTACTATTTTCGTGCATGCATAGTATTCCATGATGAGGTTATATCTTGATTTTTTTTCTTTTACCAGCTACTGTGTTGTTGAACAGTTAAGGGTTGCATGCACATATTTAATATTATAAGCCCTCATTTCATTGAGCATCTGTGTAGGTGGCTCTTTACACAGATGGATGTCTATTCCCTTAGAATATGTTCCTGATGGTAGGCCCAGTATCCTCTAGGTTCAATCACCATTAGCAGTTTATGAGGGTACTTATTGTCTTGTCTTAAGAACCAGTATTTCTCATTTTGTTACATGAAAGAGACTTTCCCTTGTTAATAGTCTGTGTGTGTGTTGTAGACATTTGAAGCTTTTTTGTGTGGTTATTGGCATATTTAGTACTTTTTAAATAGGCTGTTCATTCCTGTCCTCAGTTTATCTCATCGATCTGTACAACTTCTTTATACACCGAGGTTCTTCTGTCACATATGTTGATCTTTCCCAGTTGTCTTTTAATTGTCCCCTCCATCCCACCACTTGGTGATTCTGATTTGGGGAGCATTGTTCTGGCTTCAGTGTGGAGAATAGATGGGGGATGCTGGAGACAGGAGATGAGGAAGCGTCTTGCCTGCGGACGGGAGGCGCAAGGACATCTAGAGTCAGGGTGTGGGGGAGCGAGGTGATGCTGGTCCAGAGTGGCTGAGGGGTTAGGGTTTGGCCAGCGATTGTGGAGCTAGAGGAGGGAGGAAGGCAGCAAAGGTGACACTCATGTTTGCTGTTTTGCTTGTTGGGTAGTGGGTATTCCCTGTTGTGAGGGAAAGCAAATTCAGGGATTAGGGTTTGGAAGTCGCACTTCAGTTTCGAGTCTGCTGGCTTTCGGATGCCTGCAGCACATCCAGCCAAAACTACTTAACAGGTGGTGGGCAGCTAGGCCAGGGGCTCGGGATGGGCCCCAGAGAGGCTTTCCTGGACAGGGAGAGAGGCCCTCCCTGTCTCCCCTGCCCGTCTCCTCCTGCCTTTGTGCCCATCTGCCGTCCATCCATCTGTCCAGTTTTCACTGGATGTAGCAAGCCTGAGGGCCTACCAGTGAACACATAGTATGTCGGCTCTTGGGGAGCTCGTGAGGAGGGAGGGAGTGAGTGGCAAGGACGTCGATGCTGGCATCTTTACCCCGAGGGGTCTCTTGGTAGTTGCTGCTGCCCGCAGTAACTGGAATGGTCATGCTGTTTTGTGTGATGTTGTGTCTTTCAGGAACGGATTCATACCAGTGTACATTGCAATCTGCGGTATGGCCACTTGTCATTTATTCTTGGTGAAAGGACAACCAAAAAACTGACAGAATCCAGCAAAGTGATCACTGTAGATGGCAACCTATGTTCTGGAAAAGGGAAGCTCGCAAAGGAGATAGCAGACAAGCTAGGTAGGAATGAATGTCACGCAGAATGCACCCTTTCCTCAGAAACCTGCTGCTTTCTCACTTTGATTTTAGTTTACTATTGAACAGGCAGAAGTGGGCCTAAGGTAGATGTTTTACATTTTTGAAATGTTTATTGAAAAAACTTTAATCTTTCAGAGTTGGGGAATTAAAAAAAAACAGTCTGTGCTACTTGCGTGTTTGGAATTGGATGCTACCTGGCAGTGCGGGCAGAGCACTTCCACGCGAGCAGTCGCGTGTGGACTTGGTGGCGGCCTCCACCCCGGGCCTGTACTGTCATTCTCATCCGCATGCAGGGAGACTGGGAGATGAGCTGACACTCTCAGCTTCTCACTAGAACCGGTTTCCCGACTCCTCATGCAGACGTTTGTCCCCTGTGCCATTTCTGGCATTTGACAGCAGCTGCCCGCTTGCACAGAGGGCTCCCGTGGCCCTCGGGAGCTGTCCTTTGGGAGGGACTCACACAGGGCATGTGATCGTCGGTGCCTCCCGGGCTTACGAGTGGCGAAGCACAGGCGTGAGGGCGACTCCGCGGGTCCACCACAGCCCTGCCACGGCGGCACTCGCACGGGCTTTGTGTTTTTGGTCAGTTCGTTGCACTGCCTGCTGGTGGGAGTGCATGAGCCACTCATGCTTCATCCAGTCATCTCTCGTCTCAGGCATGAAGCACTTTCCTGAAGCAGGGATCCATTACGCAGACAGCGTTACAGGAGACGGAAGACCCCTCGATATCGAGTTCAGCAACTGCAGTTTGGAGAAGTTCTACGATGACCCAAAAAGTAACGACGGCAACAGCTACCGCCTGCAGTCCTGGCTGTACTGCAACCGCCTCGTGCAGTACGCCGACGCCTTGGAGCACCTGCTGAGCACAGGTGCGTGCCGCGCGCTGGGCCGGCGGCGTGTGCGCTCTCCAGCCCTGTTCTAGGATCAGCCATCTTAAATAGCCACCAGGTAGTGGTTCTCTGTAAGGGACTTGGCGAGGCAGATACTGTTATTTCCAGTGAGAGCACATATTCCTTGAGGCCCGTGCGTTTTGCTTCAGAATAAAATTAATTTAATAGGTTTCATTTTTGTATACTGATATGAAACTTAGGGATGGTGTGGAGCTTTCATGCCACTGCTTTAAGCATAGAAATCATAACGGGGGAAAGAGGACATTTAAGTGACTGGGAGGGAGTAGAATTATTCAAGAAGATGGAGCTTGGGTCACACAGAGGTACGGATGACGACAAACGGGTGGTTCCGGAGGGCAGGTAGCTGGGCTGGAATTCACATAAAGCCATAGGGTAGAAGTTAGAACTTGAAAGATGGCAGAGGTGGAGGAGGCGGAGCTTGCAGGGTCCCTTGGGTTCGCGTGGGAAACATGGGCAAGGGCTCTGTATTTGGGCAGGCAAAGTCCAGAGCCTGGAGACGTGCGGCTGGTATCAGGAAACAGGAGTGAAGGAATGTGGGTCAAGGGGCAGATGAGGTCAGCGGGGATTTCACTCTCCTGGGAAATAGCACTGTGTGTTCAACTTGGTCGTGGCCCCAGACATCCTGGGACCAGCACACCAGATACACTGCCAGTTCCTGATCACCGCTGCTGTGCTGAGGTGCTTCCATGTTTACAGGGAGCAGTCAGTGGAGTGTGTGTGGAGCGAGAGAGCTGGTTGACTTGGAGGGCCTCGTGTCCACTTTATGTGGCAGTGGTTGCCATGTGGTGGATCTTCAGAGCTCCCAACTAGCCTATTTACAAACAAGTTCAATTCCCATGAGAGGCGGCTTCCCGGGGTCTGCGCTGTGAGAACGTGATTGTATTTTCACCCAGGCCCCGGATAACTGATGGAGTTGGCCCACAGGCCTGTGTCTGGGAGCCCCTGCCTCACGCTCCCTTAGTGTCCCTGCATGCAGCGTGGAACCATGAAGTATGGCGTAATACGCTTACCTGACTGACAGAAGTGTCTAGTTGTTCTCTTGCTTCTTCAGCATTTTCCTAGTGGTTCTTTTTTCTTCCATGAAGATAAACCCTTGTCTTGGATAGTGGTCAAGAGCATGTGGTCTGCAGTCTACCTTTGGGAGTTCTGTACCAGGACCCAGCTCAGGAACCTGTGCTATAGCGTGGAGTGCGGGCTACTCCAGTCTTTTTGAAGCATGCTTCACCCTGTTTTCTGACTACCGATTTCTTAAAATTAAAAAGGAACATTTAACTTGCTAAATGAAAACGTCTTTGTTTCCTTTTGAGCTGTGCTCATTATTCATTAAATGTTTAGTGAATGCCGGCCCTGCGCCTAGCGTTGCAGGAGCCTGTGATCCACAGGAGGAAGGAGGCTTCATTTCAGCAGGGGGATAAGGGCTGAAGGGAAACAAGTGTGGCCAGCAGTGAGTGTTGAGTGCTCTGGGCAGGGGCTGTGCGGCTGGGCTCTGCCCTTCCAGAGGGAAAGTTAGGGGAGGCCTGTGCCCAGACCCAGCAGGGCTGATTGCAGGGAGGACTTGTGCCCCAAGCAGTGCCGGTGACCATCAGGGGACTGCTGTGACAGTGTTGCAGCAAGCGAGGCTGGAAGTTGACAGGTGAGTTTGAAAAGGTAGCCAGGGTGAGATGGTCGGGCCTTGAGAGTCCCAGCAGGGACTGGATTTTCCTCTGAAGGAGAGAGGAAGTCATTGGGATGTTTGAGCGCAGGCACAACTCCATCTGCCCGACTTGGAAGTGTCCCTCTGCCGCCTGTGAGAGCTCTGGGGGCGCAGGAGGCAGGAAGCAGGTGACGCAGATGCAGTGCTCAGTGTTCGGGCTGGAGATGTGCCTGGGAGACGCGGGGACGGTGTGATGAGGGAGACCTGAGGTAAAGGAGCAGTGGGGAGGGAAGGGGGAGGGAATAGGGTGGGATTGGAGGGAGGGCTAAATGTGCAATGTGTGCATGTATGATGTTCATACCCTGACATATATCAAAATGTATAATTATAATTTATAATGCACCAATAAAAAAAGAAAAAAAAAGATAGAGAAGATGGGGGGAACAGTAAATACTAACTAGAAAAAAAAATAAATAAAGGAGCAGTGGGTCCGAATCAGCCAGAGCGGCTGGGATGGCAGCAGGACTCGGGTGGGCATCTGAGGTGCGGGACTTGCTTGAACACGAGGACACCCCTCCTGTTAGCTGGGTGCTTCTGCGATGGCTGACTGAATGAAGCGGGTTGTTACTGGAAACTGGAACGCTGTTACAGTGTTTGGAAATGATTTCCCACTTATGAATGTGGTCTTTTGAATATTTGGTGTGGAAATGGAATTGTAAATGACTCTTCCTTTTCTAAATTGAAATTACTAGTTAACAGTGGTTTCTATCTGTCTGGCTTTTAATTTTATTTCCCCGTTTTTGACAGGACAAGGTGTGGTCTTGGAGCGCTCCATCTTCAGCGACTTTGTCTTCGTGGAGGCGATGTACAACCAGGGCTTCATCCGAAAGCAGTGTGAGTGCGCGGCTGCGACTGGCTCTGCGGCGCCTGAGCGGCGCTGTGCTCAGCGTGGTTCAGGGGGGCTGTTGAACAGATGCCCGAGTGCCTTTCGACAAGTCCCCCTCTTCCCTCCTAAAATAGGCATCTTCTTCCTTTTACCTCTTCCTGGTAAAAGGAAGCAGAGTGGAGTCCCAGGTGCGGGAGAATACACAGTTAGCCCCGGCTCCTGCGGGCCTCCCCCTCCCCCCGCCCGACCCCTTGCTCTCAGCTCAGCCCAGCAGGACTTCCTCGTCCCTTGACCTGTGGACTCCATTGTGCTTCCGCATGGAGTTGGGTGTCTGTCTTCCCGCACCTGCCCCTGCAGCATTGCCAACGTCTCATCCCAGTCCTCTCCCTCTCCGACACATTGCCACTCCCATGTTTTTAGGGACAGTGGCATTGTGTTGGGGCATTGACAAGTGGCAAAGAAATGACTTTCTGTTAAACGAATGACTTTCTGTTGAAAAGTAGGCTGCCATTGAGGAGTCACTGTGGGATGGAAGGTCTAGCCAGGAGTGTCCAGCAGTGCTGTGACCAGGCCTTGGGCAGTCGGTCACCTTCCCACCTGTGTGTGCGGGTGGCCGGAGCAGGTGGGAGGCTGCGTCCTGGGCTGTGAGTGAGGCGTGGCCAGTCAATGAATGTGGAGACTGAAGCAAGCGAAGGGATGATTCTGAGGATGAGGCCTCTGCTCTGGGTCTGCTCACACGTCCCGGAAGTTAGGGGTCAACCAACTGTGTGCGTAGCAGGAAGAGTGGTGGAGCCCTGGCTTCCGACTGAGGGGCGAGCCTCTGGACGGTCAGGAAGATTTCTGGAGTGCCACTGTGCTGGCTCCGTCTGAGGTGCTGGGATGCGGGACAAGGCTCTCAGGGTCCCCGGCGGAGTCAGCTGCAGTGCAGTATAGGTGCTGGGATGCGGGACAAGGCTCTCAGGGTCCTGGACGGGGTCAGCTGCAGTGCAGCATAGGTGCTGGGATGCGGGACAAGGCTCTGAGGGTCCTGGGCGGGGTCAGCTGCAGTGCAGCATAGGTGCTGGGATGCAGGACAAGGCTCTCAGGGTCCTGGGCGGGGTCAGCTGCAGTGCAGCATAGGTTCTGGGATGCAGGACAAGGCTCTCAGGGTCC
>PVJS01046349.1:0-15864 GCA_004027185.1 Glis glis | reverse complement strand
GGCCCTATTTTTTATACTTTATTTTTAAACTGGGTCTCACAAAGTTGTGGAGGGCCTCACTAAGTAGAGAGAGAGAGAGAGAGAGAGAGAGACAGGGAGAGAGAGAGAGAGAGAGAGAAGAGCTGAGGCTGGCCGCGAACCCGGATCTTCCGGTCTCTGCCTCCCAAAGTACTGGGATTACAAGCGTGCGCCACCACGCCCGGCTCAGGTTGTTCTTAAGATGACACAGACTCCTTCTCCCTAATAATGTAGGACACACACACACACACACACACGCACACACACGCACACACACACGCGCGCACACACACACACACACACACACACAGATACATAAACATATACACCCAGCAGAGAGATTATCTGATACCATCTGGGCTAGAGAGTCATGTGATTATCACATCAGGGTAAAGCTGTGCTGTAACAGATTAATGTGTTTGGCCAGTGGAACTGACAGATTTATATTGGCTTGATGCTTTGTTATTGCACGGATAGAGCAGCAGCACCCATTCCAGTTCCTGCCAGTAAAATCCTATTCCAAGAGTACGGGAATAAATACAGCTTGCCTTTTTTGGGATAGATGTGGCCTGGTGGGGAACCAAAGATGGGGTCTTGGCTAGTTGAATAGAAGAGAAGGCCCAAAGACGCATTTAAAGTTACAGACTTGGAGCCGGGCGTGGTGGCGCACGCCTGTAATCCCAGTAGTTGGGAGGCTGAGACAGGAGGGTTGCAGATTCAAGGCCGGTCTCAGGAACTCAGTGAGGCCCTTAGCAACGTAGCGAGACCCTGTTTCAAAAAACAAAAAATAAAGAAAAAGGGCTGGGGTGTAGCTCGGAGGTAGAATGCCGCTGGGTTCAATCCCCAGTACCAAAATAAATAAATAAATAAATAAAGCAAAAATAAAGTTACAGACTGGGATCTGGGCTCAGCTGTTGCCCCTGCATTGAGGGAGGTGAGGACATAGTTGTGGGGGTGAGAAGTGGGTGTTATCAGTCTCAGGCTCTATAGAACAACAGTGTATCCCATGGATGAATTAGGGAACCCAAACTGGGTTGTATTATCCCTAGGCCCCAAGAGACAGGGTGGGACCGAGCTCCCAAGTATCCCCAAATCATGTGAAATCCAGGGTAGATGTATAAGACATGAACCCTGCTTGGGGATCTGGGTGTGGGGGGGGGCAATAGCAACATGCTTGCTTTGCACACGGAGCTGCTGGACTTTAGAGTCATGTGTTAGCAGCGGAATTTCCATGGTGCCAAGTCAGGGGGGCCAGACTATTTTCTGGATAAGCGTGCAGCTTTGGTGTGGCATAGTAGCCCGGCAATGCTGGGCATGGTGGTGCATGCCTGGAATTCCAGTACTTGGGAGGCTGAGACAGGAGGATCACATGTTTGAGGCCAGCCTTAGCAAGTTAGTGAAACCCCGTTGCAAAATAAAAAATTAAAAGGGCTGGGGGTGTAACTTGGAGGTAGAATACACCTGGGTTCAATCCGATATAGATAGATACAGATATAGACACACACATAGATATATATATATGGTGCAGCAATGACATCTCCTGAGAAGCGTGCCTCTGATTTCAGTCCACTGTGTGGAAACACTGGGTCTCCTGGTCCTGGAGGGAAGGTAGTGGTAGCGGCCTGGTGGTCTTTGTCTCTGGTGGCGTGGATGACCCCGCGTCTGGGGAGAGCTTCAGGGCTTTATCTAAGGTGGGTGGGGGTGGCGAAGTGGTAGGTGGCATGGTAGGTAGGGCGGTGGTGAAGCACATATCCCAGTGGTAGTCGAGATGGCCCACCCTGAGCGGACACAGGGCCCAGCTGGAGGGAGGAGGTGTAGTCAGACAGTGGAGGTCGCGGGCAAGCACACACCCCTCAGCCTGCCCACGAAGGTGACGGCAGTGAAGAGTGGCCTGGCAGGTGTCGTGGGCTGACCGGAGACTCGCAGGGGGTCATGGAAGCCAGCGGCCCCCGTGGCAGGCACTAGCTCAGCAACATGCGATCCTGGGGTGTTCACTTGGAGCCGAGCGAGGCAACCTTTGGCTTCTATATCCGTCAGCATTCTTGCAGCCGTAATCTAAAGATCTGACCACATGACTTAGAGGAAAGATTTATTTTCTTACGGTTTTGGGCTCAGTCCATGTGAGGCTGGGGACCGCGAATCTCAGGGAGTGACAGCAGCAGGAGGCCGAGGGAGAGCACATGGCGCGCACTGGGGGAGGAGGAACTCTTTATATAATCCCCCCAAGGCCGCACCCCCAGCGACCCACCTGCAGCCACACCCAGCCGGCCTACTAGGTACCACCCAGTAAATCCATTACAATGGATTTATCCACTGCTGGGATTACAACCCTCAGGACTCAATGACATCAGCTCCAAACACCAATTCACGAGCTCTGCAAGGGGCCGTTCTGTATCTAGCCATAACGGGTTCCACAGCTGAGTCCTGGGGGTGTTGTCAGTCATCCATTGTCTCATCTTCTTGGAACTGTTGGAGTCAGGGTCTGGGTCTTGCAATGATGTCCCACGTTGTCGTGATCTGGGGCTGTGTCTTCTCCTGTGTAGTAAGGTCGCCGTGTTGTTCCGGGCTGGCGGTGCTGTCATCAGAAGTGTTGTCTCCTCCCATGACGAACTCTTGGGCTGGGGCAGTGTCCTCTGAGACACTGCCATCTCTGGTGAGGTGATTGGATAGCCTGCCCATGTAGCACAGGAAGGCGGGAGCTTGGGCGTCTAAAGTGTCTGGTGTGTTTGGGAGGCCCCAGCAGGGTTTGCTTGCACTGTTGGAAACAACTACTGGAATCAGATTATAAGTAATTGCTGAAAGTTAGACATGGTGGTGCACGCCTGTAATCCCAGTACTTGGGAGACTGAGACAGGAGGAGCGCAGGTTTTCCGCCAGCCTCAGCAATTTAGTGAAGTCCTCTGCAACTTAGTGAGACCCATTTTTAAAATAAAAAATAAGCCGGGCGTGGTGGCACATGCTTGTAATTCCAGTACTTGGGAGGCTGAGACCATCCTGGTTTGTGGCCAGCCTCAGCTACTTAGTGAGGCCCTCCGCAACTTAGTGAGACCCTGTTTCAAAATAAAGAATAAAAAATAGGGCTGGGGGTGTAGCTTGGAGGTAGAATGACCCTGGGTTCCATCTCCAGCTCCGGAAAAAAAAAATAAATAAAAATAAATAGGGCTGGGGATGAAGCTCAGAGGCAGAATGCCCCTGGGTTCAACCACCAGAAACACACACACACACACACACACACACACACACACACACACAATTGCTGAAAGTCCTTGGAGGTGCCTCAGGCAAAGGGGTGGGTGGTGCTTTTCTCCTGAAGGGTGGGCTCTGTCCCTCCATAGAGAGCACAAACCGAGGCACATGCATGGCCGTGGGCCAAAAAGAGCCTCGTGACTCGTTCTCGGCTGAGCGCTGGGCTTCGGAGAGCGCTGGAGGGGTCAGAGGCGCACAGTGGGACCTGCCATTTGGAGTACACATGTGGGCAGTGAGATGGCCATCATCTCGGTTCACATCAACTCGGGGAATCTCTGAGACTGTTCGAAGAGGCCAGCCCAGTGATAAGCACTGGTGCCACTGGTTCTGTTTAACACAAAGGGTTGTGTCCGTATCTGGTGGTGCTTGAAACACGGTGCCTCTAGTCCCTCTGCCTTCCCATAGCGCTGTTTCACGTCCCATGGTACAATTGTGCACCAGGGCTATTTGGTTCCAAAATCTTTCCAAGGTGGTCTCTCTGGGGTTTATGAGGAGCCCCAAGACCCAGGTGGCGCAACAGGTGTGCAGGATGCCGACAACAACGTTGGCATCGCAGGACTCTGCGTTCGCCCGGGGGCTGCCCCTGTGGACACTGCCCTGGGGCCATCGAGGGCCCTTCTTCCACTGGTGGTCGCTGGAGGCTGGGATGTACATACATGCGGCAAGTCAGGTCCTACCTCCTCCTGAGACTGTGAGTCTGGGACCAGGTTGTCATCTCCTGATGTTGCTGATGTCTACCAAGTCTAGTGTCTCCTCTCTTGGATTTTTTTCTCATGATGGAAGTCATTTCTACCTCCTGCTGGGAATTACGATTAGGATAAGCCATCCACCAAAGCACTGGCCATGGGGGTGTCAGCAGGTATTTGCATCTCAAGCGATACATATGATTCAGCAGCAGCAATTGTGGGTTCACTTCCAGGAAAGGGTCCTGGGCCCTAAACCTGTGATCCTCCTGTCTCAGCCTCCCATGTACTGGGATTACAGGAGTGCGCCATCACATCCGGCTGCCTCTAAGTTCTTATTCCCGACTGCCAGCTTGGGCCATTGGCTATGGTATTCTATTTTTAGTTGTTAGGTAGCAACTTTTTTTGTGTCCTTCAGGTTACCAGGGCCTCCGGAGGTCTTTCTGAGCATGTACCTTCTAGATTCCAAGGAATACCAGGGAGCTTTTCAAAGGTTGTATTCCCCCAAGTGTCTCGTTCCCTAGGCACTTCCTCCCATTTTTTTTCAGTTTCTTTGTTTACTCCAAGTGGCAGTTGGAGCAAACTAATGCATTTGCCATTCAATGTTTTCTTTCTTTTTTTTTTTTTTTTTTGGTGGTACTAGGGATTGAACCCAGGGGCATTCTACCAATCCAATTTTATTTTTTATGTTGAAGCAGTCTTTCTAAGTTGCCAAGGCTGGTCTTGAACCTGTGATTCTCCAGTCTCAGCCTCCCAAGTACTGGGATTCCAAGCGTGCGCCACCACACCCAGCCATTCAATGTTTTCTATGAAATCCTTGAGTAACTCGAATAGTCTTGAATAGTTCAGAGACAGGCAAAATAAGGGCAAGCCTTTGAGCTGGTCTTGCAGGGGGCCAACTGACAGGTCAAGACAAACAACACAACTTTCAGCAACAAGATCCACTGTGATCTCTCTGGCTCTAGGCACCCACACTGGGGAGGGGGCTGCTTCAAGGCGGCTGCAGAGCTGCAGAGGGAGTGGGAGTTGGGGGCCACAGGAAATTCCACATGCCACAGAGCTCATTAATCACGATTCAGGTTTCATCTTGTTTTTCTTGAGTAAGCATTCACCCAGCTGCTGCAAACTTGTGATTGGTTTTTAGATTTCACTAAAACCGACGCTGACATTTGTGAACAGTGTTTACTGGTTTAGTGGAGGGACAGTTTTTTGGAGTTTTCCAACTTGCTCTTTTTGATAACATCACTCTAGTTGTGTGCGTGGGTGAGCGTGTGTGTGCGTGCGTGCGTGTGTTTGCAGTACTGGGGAATGAACCCAGGAGCTTGCACAGGCTAAGCAAGTGCTGTATCAATGAGTGGCATCCCTGTCCCTGTGCGTGTTTTTAAAGTAAATGTTATCATCAACTTGCTTTCTTATGTTCCTTATTTCAGAGTATACACAGCATAGAAATTACTATTTTTAACTATTCTCTATTTCTTTTTTTATTGGTGCATTGTAATCATACATCTTGTTGAAGTTCAAGGTGATAGAGGCATACATGCACACAGCATTCGTTGAGCCTCCCCCCCAGTTCCCACCCCACTCCCTCTCCCTCCCCACCTTCCCATGCTGAATACATTGACTGGCTTTGATGAGTTTGTGTGTGTCCATCACATCCATTGAGGTGTTTCCCTCTTCAAGTCTCCCTCCCCCTCCCGTCTCCCTCAGTCAGGCCCCCTCCCTAGCTCCACTAAGGTTTCTCCTCCTTTGTCTGGAGTCCCTCCTGTGTCCCAGTGTCTCCCTAGCTTCCGCATATGAGGGAGAACATCTGACCTTTCACTTTTTGTGACTGACTAATCTCACTTAGCATAATATTTTTCAGTTCCATCCATTTCCCTGAAAATGACATAATTTTGTTCTTCTTTATGGCTGAATAGAATTCCTTTGTGTGTACAGCCCATAATTTTGTAATCCATTCATCTGTTGAAGGACATCTCAGCTGGTTCCATAGTTTGGCGATTATGAATTGTACAGCTATAAACATAGATATGCATGCATTGCTATGGTAGTCTAGTTTCAATTCTTTTGGGTAGATACCCAGGAGTGGTGTAGCTGGGTCATATGGTAGGTTCATTCCCATTCTTCTGAGGATCCTCCACACTGTTTTCCAAAGTGATTGCACTAACTTGCAATCCCACCAACAATTTATCATATTTCCTACTTCTCCACATCCTCGCCAGCATGTATTATTGTTTGTGTTTTTAATGATTGCCATTCGAATTGGGGTTAGGTGAAATTTCAGGGTAGTTTTGATTTGCATCTCTCTGATTGCTAATGATGTTGAACATTTTTATATATTTATTATATTTATTGGCCATATGTATTTCTTCTTTTGTGAAGTGTCTATTTAGCTCACTTGTCAATTTTTTATTGGGTTATTTTTTTTTTTTTTGGCGGTGAGTTTCTTGAGTTCTTTGTATATTCTAGGTATTAGTCCTCTATCAGAGGAGTAGCTGGCAAAGTTCTTCTCCCATTCTGTCGGCTCTCTCTTGAGGTTCTTGATAGTTTCTTTTACTGCACAGAAGCTCTTCAGTTTAATGCAATCCCATGTATTAATCCTCGTTTTAATTTCTTGTGCTTTTGGGATCTTGTTGAGGAAGTTTTTACCTGTTCCTGTATGTTGTAGCATTGGTCCTATGCCCTCTTCGAGTAACTGTAAGGTCTCTGGTCTAATTTCCAGATATTGATCCAGCTTGAAATGACTCTTGTGCAGGGTGAGAAAGTGGGGTTTATTTCCATTTATCTGCATATGGCTAGCCAGTTTTGCCAACACTATTTGTTGAAAAGGCTATCTTTTTCCAGTGTATGTTTTTGGCCCTTTTGTCAAAAATCAAAATTGGCTGTAAGTGCGTGGATTTGTTTCTGAATCTTCTTTTCTGCTCTATTGGTCTATGTGTCTACTTTTGTGCCAATACCATGCTGTTTTTTATTACTATGGCTCTGTAGTATAGTTTGAAGTCAGGTATCGGAATTCTATGAAGGTGCGCGCGCACGCGTGTGTGTATGTGTGTGTGTGTGTGTGTGTGTGTGTGTGTAATAGCTAACATTTGTTACCTTCCAGTTTCTGTGGTTCAGGAATTCAGGAGTATCTTACCTGTTAAGATTGCAATCAATAAGTTGTCTGGCCTGCTGTCATCTGAAGGCTCAACCAGGGCCAGGGGATCCCCATCCAAGGTCATGTACATGGCTGGTGGCAGAAGGCCTTGGTTCTCATTGGCTTTCTTGTTTCCTGTTCTTGAGTTTCATTAATCTTCCTGAATCTGTGCGCTTATGATTTTCATAAAATTTGGAAAAATTTCCCAAATTTGTGTGTGTGTATCTCTCTCTTTCTCTCTCTCTGTCTTGATATGAGAGAGAGAGAGAGAGAGAGAGAGAGAGAGTGTGTGTGTGTGTGTGTGTGTGTGTGTGTGTGTGTTACTGGGGATTGAACCCAGGGGCATTCTACCTCTGAGCTACATTCCCAGCTCTATTCTATTTTTTATTTTTTATTTGGAAACAGGGTCTCACTTAGTTGAGGACGTAGTTGAGGAGAGCCTCACTACGTTGCTGAGGCTGGCTGCAAACCTGTGATCCTCCTGTCTCAGCCTCCCAAGTACTGGGACTCCAGGCATGCGCCGTCACGCCCGGCAGTCTTCCTTTCTCCTTCCCTTCCCTCCGTATCCTCCTTTCTTTCTCTTCTGTTGTCCTGTCTTATCTGTTAATCCCGCCAGTTGTATTCTTCATCTCAGACATTGCCATTTTCATCTCTAGAAGTTCAATATGGGTCTTTTTTTATATCTTCCATGCCTCTAAATTTAACTTTTTGACCATATGGAGTGCAGTTATAGTAACTGTCTTAATGTCCTTGTCTTCTCAGTCTGATATTTGGGTCAGTTTTGATTGACTGATCCCTCTCCCACCTCATTATGGATTGTTTTTTTCCTATTTCTTTGCATAGCTGGCGATTTTTGATTGGATGCCAGACACTGAGAATTTTACTTTGTTGTGTGCTAGAGATTTTCATATTTCTATAAATATTTCTTCTTTTATTTATTTTTTCCTGGGGATGCAGTTAAGCTACTCAGAAACCATTTGGTCCTTTTGGATCTTGCTTCTAAACTTTGTTAGGTGAGGTGAGAGCCATGTTTGGTCTTGGGTTAATTTCCCGACTGCTGAAGGATGGACACCCCATCCACTGCCCCCACACCTGATCACCTGGCGGGAACAGGCGCTCTTCCTAACTCTGAGCACTGGGCGCTGCTCTCGCACTACACTGTCCTTTCCCTGGTCTAAGGCAGCTTCCTCCCAGGCGCGTCTGGTCGATGCGCTGCTGAATGCTTGGTGCAGACCTGGTGATCCACGAGCTTCTTTCTCTGCAGCTCTCTCCTTTCCTGTGGTCTGCATTGTGAATTCAAGCCTCCTTGGCTTTCTAGGGTTCCCACGTCTTCATCTCAACTTGGGGAACCCACCGGGCTCTGCCTCCCTGCGTCCTGGCTTGGGGCTCACTGAGCTCGTATCCATTCCATCAGGGAGCATTGTCCTCTGTTGCTGAATGTCCCGTATCTTCAAATGCATTGTTTCATACTTACACAGAATTTGTTGTTGTCTTAGATAGCAAGGCAAACCAGATCCCTGGCACTCCCTTTGGCTAGAAGTGGCATTCCTGTGCAGTTTGAACGTATATTCATACACTATGAACATGGAACTTACTGGCACGTTCTGGTATCTGTTTCTAGTTCCTCCTCTGTGAGCACCTGGTAACTGCTCTTCTAAGAGAGTGTGAGGAGATGGGACAAGAACACTGTGAGGGCCTCTTTGGGGTCTCCACACTCAGCTTATTCCACTTGGATTGGGCTGTAGCAGCTCCATATTACTTCAGAACTCTTGCCGGAGATCAGTCGGAAAATATTTTCTTAGTATTTACCCTCTCCCTCTTCTTTTTCTTTTCTTTTTTTCTCTGTCTCTTTTTTCTTTTAGTTTTTGTGGTACTGGGGATTGAACCCAGGGGCATTCTACCTCTGATACACCCCCAGCCATTTTTATTTTTTATTTTGAAACAGGGTCTTGCTAAGTTGCTGAGGCTGTCCTAGAACCTGTGATCCTTCTGTCTCAGCCTCCCAAGTACTGGTATTACAGGCGTGTGCCACTGGGCCTGGCTATTCTTGGGGATTTTTAAAAAGTACATTGCTATATCAATTATAAATACTGACAACTTTTTAGTTCTTTCCCAAAATATGTATACCCCTTCCTCCCATTCCTTCTTTTTTTCCTTTCCTTCCTTCCCTCCTGTTCTTTGTTGTTGCACAAAGACTTTAGTACAGTGGGGTTTTTGTTTTGTTTTGTTTTTGTCTTTTTGTTTTTGTACTAGGGATTGAACCCAGGAGCATTCTACCTTTGAGCTACACCCCCAGCCCTCTTTCTATTTCCTATGTTGAAACAGGGTCTTACTAAGTTGCTGAGACTGGCCGTGAACCTGTGATCCTCCTGTCTCAGCCTCCCAAGTATTGAGATTACGGGTGTGCCCCATCATGTCCAGCTTAGTACAGTGTTAAAAAGCATCGTGGGGAGTGGGTGTTGCTTCACCCTCTGACTGAGATGGGAATGATTCTTACGCTTTCCCACCACTGAGGTTGTTTACAGGAGCTTTATTTTATCTAATTGTTTCAAATTAATAATGTTTTCTCCTGTTCTGGTGTGGTTGTTTTTTAAAATCAAGACTTTTGTTATTTTTTTAATCAATAGGAATGTCTTTTTTCTTCCTTCCTTCCTTCCTTCCTTCCTTTCCTTTCCTTTCCTTTCCTTTCCTTTCCTGCTGCAGAGAGAACTGCACGGCTCTCCTCTTTGACCCATGAATACAGCAAATAACATCAATAGATTTTTCTACTGTGGAAACTTCCTGACAGTAGTGGGCCTGGGCTGTATTTTAGGCACCCAAACCCCTTCCCATGTTTGGGGACTCCCTTTCTTACCCATCTTGGTGGGAGATAGCCTTCCTCTAATTGTAGAGCTGAAAATGCCAGGTCTTCTTTTTCCCAGCTCCCCTGGCTGCTTGAACAGACACGTGACCAGGTCGGCCAATCAGATGTACCTGTTAGGGATCCTGGGTCTGCAGTGTGGGATCCAGAAGACCAGGCGGCTTTCTCTGTGCTGGTGGTGGAATGCAGAGGAGGCTGGTTCTGCGGCACGGTGTTTCTGGGTGTGTAGCTTTCTCTCTCTCTCTCTCTTTCTTTCTTGTGGTACTTGGGGTTGAACCCAGGAGTACCCTACCTCTGAGCTACACCCGCAGCCCTTTCTAGTTTTTGTTTTTCAAAGCTGTGTCTCACTAGGTTGCTGAGAGTCTTGCCAAGTTGCTGAGGCTGGCCTGAAACCTGCAATCTTCCTGTCTCTGCCTCCGAAGTACTGGGATTACAGGCGTGCACCACCATGCCCAGCTCTTTCTCTCTTTTGTAGTGCTGGGGGTTGAATCCAGAGGGGATCTTCCTCTGAGCTACATCCCAGCCCTATTTTAGTTTTTACTTCGAGACAGGGTCTTGCTAAGTTACCATGTGTTGGCCTCGAACCTGTGATCCTCCTGTTTCAGCTTCCCAAGTACTGGAATTACAGGTGTGTGCCACCACACCCAGCTGTGAACCACATTCCTTTTGGCAACAAAAATCACATAAAGAAGAAAACTTCAAAACATTTGTTTTCTGAAAGCATTTTTTCGCAGCGACTTCATTTGGCTGATGAGGAGCTCCCTCTAGGGGAGAGAAAAATATCCGCGCCAGCGTTTCTTCTAGTGGCTTGTGTAAGGTTAGTAACTTTTCAGGCTAGGGTTTTTGTAGGACATTTTAAAATCCATGGGCTCACGTTGGCAAGGGTGACTACAGTCAGAACCATGTGACGAGCTCCGTCAGCCCTTGTGTAAGTGAACAGGTGCCACAAATGGCGATTTCCCTCAACACACGGAAAGTGTGTATGTTGGGCTGTCTCTCAGGGGAAGGTGGGCTCCGGGCACCTAGAGCTTTGCTTGTCTTATTCTTTGCCGCAACAAATGCCTAAAACTCTACCTGGCACCTGGTAGGGTTTCAATACTTTTCGAGTGAATGAACAAGCCTTTGAGCACAAGTTCTGAGCTTTGCGTTGCTTGAAATCCATGTCTGGGCTCTGTCACCAACGCACTTGTTTGTGACCTGGGGCTGGAGGCCTGCACTAAGGGGGGGGGGGTGAAGGGGGGGCTTATTTAACTGTCTTAGACCAAATTCACATACTCACTATTTGTTTATTGAGCACCCACGATATGCCTGGCACTGATAATAGTGGTGAAAAAATACGTAATATTCCTGTACTTAGAACAGTTATATTGAGAGTATCTAAATGGCAGTACTTTTGGTTTTGGTACTGGGGATTGAACCCAGGGGCATTCTACCTCTGAGCTACAGCCCCAGCCCTTTATATCTTTTTATTTATTTTATTTTATTTTTTGCAGTACTGGGGATTGAACCCAGGGGCATTCTACTTTCGAGCTATACCCTCAGCCTTATTTTTTATTCTTTATTTTGAAACAGGGTCTCACTAAGTTGCGGAGGCCTCACTAAGTAACTGAGGCTGGCCGTGAACCCTGATCCTCCGGTCTCAGTCTCCCAAGTACTGGGATTACAAGCGTGCGCCACCACGCCCAGCTCATATCTTTTTATTTTGAAACAGGGACTTGTTAAGTTGCTGAGGCTGGCCTTGAACCTGTGATCCTCTGTCATCATGCCTGGCTTACATCCTCTTCCATACAAAGAAGACTCAACTATGTGGCTAGTATCCTAATCCCTGGGCTGTGGTCACTTCTGATCTCACACGTTTCCTATTATCACTCGCATTTACCACTGTACAGGAGACATAACCATATCCACTCAGTTGGCAGGAGGGGTTAACCAAGAAGGCTACACGGAGCCAACTGAGTGGATATGACAGAGAGGTGGGGGAACATAGAAGAGGCAAATCGGAAGCAAACGGGAAGCAAATAGTAAGACAGCAGAGAAACATAAGTATATCAGTAATTATATTAAAAATAAATGGACAAAGGGCTCCAGTTAGAAGATAAAATTGTCAGACTAGATTTATAGCAAAACAGTATTCCGCTTACACGACAAAAATTTAGAAAGATTGAAAGTAAAGAGATTGAAAATTACAAAGCATGCAAACACTAACCAAAGGAAATTGGTCTAATTAATAATATTAGACAAAGCCTATTTTAAGGCAAAAACATCTACAATAAAGACTCTCACTTCATAATGATAAATATTTGCCTGCAGGAATGGAATAGCAATTCTCAATTTGTGTGCATCTAATAAAACAAGTTCAAAATATACAAATCAAGAATTAACGAAATCACCAGGAAAAAGGATACACACAGTATAATGGGGCATTCTAACACATGTCTCTCAGTGTTGGATAGAATAAGAAGAAAAAATTACTAAGTAAGGAAATGGAATATAATTTTTTTTTTTTTTTTTTGCGGTACCAGGGATTGAACCCAGGGGCATTCTACCTCCGAGCTACACCCTCGGCCCTATTTTTTATGCTTTATTTTGAAACTGGGTCTCACGAAGTTGCAGAGGGCCTCACTAAGTAGCTGAGGCTGGCTGCGAACCCCGATCCTCAGGTCTTCACCTCCCAAGTACTGGGATTACAAGCGTGCGCCACCACGCCCGGCTCTTTCTGGTTGGCTCTTTCTGGTTGGCTCATTTCTGGCAGGAAATGGAATATTTAAACCACATGGCTGACAGCATTGATCTGATTAGCATGCTCAGAACACTGTACCAGCAATTGTGAAACACACGTGATTGGCAAGCACACATGGATGTTCACCAAAATTGACCATGTGCTAGGCCATAAAGCAAGTGTCAACAAGGTCCAAAGAATTTAAATCATGCAGATTATGTTTTGTGACCACAGTTCAATTAAGCCAGGATTCAATAATAACAAAGACAATTAGAAAATTTCCAAATATTTACACTTAAACAACCCATTTCTATAAGTCAAAGAGGAAATCAAAATAGTAATTAGAAGATATTTTGATCTGGACAGTAACAAAATACTATGCGTCAAAAATTACGGGATGCAGCTAAAGGGTGCTTACAGAGAAATGTATCGTTTCAAATGTATGCATTAGGAAACATAGAAAAACAGTGAGCTGATTATTCATTTTATTTTATTTTATTTTATTGTGGAACTGGAGATTGAACCCAGGGGCATTTTACCTCCGAGCTACACCTCCAGTCCTATTTTTTATTCTTTATTTTGAAACAGGGTCTCACCAAGTTGCGGAGGGCCTCACTAAGTAGCTGAGGCTGGCTGCGAACCTGGATCCTCCGGTCTCAGCCTCCCAAGTACTGGGATTACAAGCGTGCACCACTACACCCGGCTTTGATTATTCATTTTAACAAGTTACAAAAGCAATTTAAGACAGGTGTGCTGACACATGCCTTTAATCCCAGTGCTTGGGCGACTGAGGCAGGAGGATTGCAGATTTGAGGCCAGGCTCAGCAATTTAGTGAGATCCTGTTTCAAAATAAAAAATAAAATAGGGCTGGGGGTGTAGCTCGGAGGTAGACTGCTCCTGGATTTAATCCCCAGTACCAAAAAAAAGCAACTTAAATTAAAAGTAGTAGAAAAATCAAGATAAAAAAGTAATTTAAATTAAAAGTAGTAGAAAAATGGAGATAAGGACAGAAAATAGTGAAAAAGTTAAAAATCAAGGCAGGGCTGGGATATAGCTCAGTGATAGAGTGCTTGCCTACCGTGCACAGGCCCTGGATTCTTTTTTTTTTAAGAGTCAAGGCAAAAGTTCACAAAGTCTAGTCAGGCACAATGATACACACCTGTAATTCCAGTACTTGGGAGGCTGAGACAGGATTGCAAGTTCGAGGCCAGTGTGCAGTAACTTGAGAGACCCTGTTTCAAAAAAAAATAAAAATAAAAAGGGCTGGGGGTTTAGTTCAGAGGTAGAACGTCCCTAGGCTCAATTCCAATACCACCACAAAAACAAAAAACAAAAACCAACTAAAGGCCCAAAACACCACCAGAAACAAAAACGAAAAAGAAAGTTTAGGCCCCAAATTTTCGAGAAATATAAAGGGTCTTAGTGCTGGGAACAGGGTTTGGTAAGTAACATGGTACCTTCAGGTCATTAGATGCGTCCTCACTGCGAGGAGAACAGGACATGTGTATCTCTGTTTGCACTTGAGGACGTGTGCACTCATGACCATCATCTGCTAGAAGCAAGACACCAGCTCAGGACTTCCAGCTATATGTTGGCATCCGTCCACTTCTCTGGAACGCCTGGGCGTCGTGGCGCATGCCTGTAATCCCAGCACTTGGGAGGCTGAGACAGGAAGATCACAGGTTCAAGACCACCCTCAGCAACTTAGCAAGAACCTCAGCAACTTAGCGAGATCCCGTTTCAAAATAAAAAGTAAAAAGGCTATCTAAGACCCTATTTCAAAATAAAAAATGAAAAGGGCTGGAGGTGTAGCTCAGAGGTAGAATGACCTTGGGTTTAATTCCCAATACCAAAAAAAAAAAAAAATGGGTTCCATTTTTGCTCTATAAGTTACTGGGATTTGGCGTATCACCATTTGTCTTCCTCTTTTCTCTCAAAGACCTGGTGCCCCATCAGTTAAGCTTTCAGGCAAGCTTAGGTCTGCAATTCTTAGGTCATGTCTCAGATTAGCTGCTTCTCTCTCTGTCTCTGTTTCCTTGTCTCTGCGTCTCAGTCTCTCTCTCTCTCTCTCTCTCTCTCTCTCTTCTGTCGGGCACGCATACACTACGTAGTTGAGAATGTCATGGATACTCCTACTCCCTAAGTCATCATAATAATGGCTCCTGCCTTAATACATTCCTGCTGCTATAGCAAGATACCTTCTGCTGAGGGATTTATAAGCAACAGAAATTGTTTTTCGCAGTTCTGGAGACTGGGCGATCCAAGGTCAACGCACTGTCAGATTCTGAGCCTGGCGGAGGCTGCTTGCTCGGCCTCCTGGATGACACCCTGTTGCTACATCCTCACCAGGACAAACGCTGTTGTCCTTCCGTGGTGGGAAGGCAAAAGCTCCCTCAAGTCTCCTTTATAAGGAAACTAATCTTATTCACAAGGGCTGCACCTTCAGCCCCAATAATTCCTCAGAGCCAGTCTCAGGAAGTCAAGGGTCAAGGGCTTTCTCTCATGTGTGGAAGCTGGAGAGAAAATAGGAAACAAAAGGGACTTGGGATAACTGAGGAGAGGGACCAGGAGAATAGCGGAAGGGAACAGAGGGAGGGAGGTGCGGAGGGGATACAGGAGAACGGATGACGGAAAAAGTTCAAATAATGCTAAGTTCATCTGTGAAGCATCACTCCCAATGTCACTGACATGTTGGGGAGGGTGGGTAATTGTTGGGATCTGGAGGGAGACACACCAAGACCACTGTGCATGTGTGTTTGTATCACTTTGAGCCTCACTATGACGTATAATTACAATGCACCGATAAAAGTATTAAAAGAAGGAATGTCTACATAAATGAAAAAAAAAGATAAAAAGATCCATGTCTCATTACTATTGCATTGGAGACTAGGTCTCAACATAAACATTTTGGAGGTGTCGGTGTGATAGTCAATCTAGTTTGTCAACTTGACCTGATCATGACACACCGAAGATCATGTGACTTTGGGTGTGTAACAGCAGATTAAACAGAAAGCCCTGCCCTGAATGTAGGCAGCAGGATTCTGATAGGTGCAGGACTTAGATAAAAGAGGGAGAAGCCGCGTACAGTGCACACGACTCTTTCCAAAGAAAACGCATTTGCTCTTGTCTGAGATCGTCGGCCTCCAGCTCATAGAACTGGAACTTCACTGTTTCTCTGAAGAGCTTCTTGATCTTCTGTTCTCG